>JASFDD010000013.1:0-157015 GCA_036937055.1 Nidula microcarpa | reverse complement strand
TTTTTTGGAGGTTTTGTGGTGTGTTTATAGGTTTAGATTCACCCAGACCTTTGATTTCATCTGCTCTGTGTTGAGCATCACTTCACTGGGGATGTCACTTGGGTGTCCTATAGTGATCTCAAACACCTAAATGCAATGGATCAATATTGTGAAGCTATGTGTATCAGAAAGCCAAAGCATTTACCTGCCCAGCATCCATCACATGTCCCTGAACATATCACCCTTGGGATAGCATCATGCACTGTCCCAGAAATACAGAAATGCACTAGAATTCAAAATAATTCAGGGGATCGATTAATTGACAGAAAATCATGCAAGGTACCAACTGTTCCACAAATTCCATCTGTGAATAACATGAGTTTGAAAACATCTCATGCATCTGAAAGCATATATAAGGGTCAGAGAACAACTCGAGAAAATCATCACAAATGTAATTTGCCTCCCATGTCTCAATACTTCTCTCAGTACTCTGCCAAAGAAGGTCTTTCTTGGGAAAACTTTGCCACAGACTTCACTGCTTTCATCTACAGATGTGGTCACTACCCTGAACACCCTCCTCAAGGTTACAACCTATTCCAAAAATGTCAGTGATTTGCACCAGATCCCAATGACTACACCAACCTTATTGTGAAGGCAAAGGAGCAGACTATGACACCTTCCATGCCATTACCTACCACTGCCCAAGGGATCACTATATAATCTGAAGTGTTCTCCACTTTATTATCTGCCCAAAATTCCTTTATTACATCAATCTTGCAGCAAACCGCAGCCAAACACAACAATCATGAAGTCCAGAGAAACTTTCTCTCACCATTCAATAGACTTAACAGCTGTGGTTGTGGTTGTGGTGGATATTGCAGTGGAAGTCAACATCATGGTAGTAGTCCTCACTGGAGCCCTGTGAATCTATCCAGTGAGCAATATGACCTTACCTGCAAAAATGTTCTTGATCCACTTATGAGAAAAATATCAGATCATCTTGAGAAATAGCCAAATGACACACCTCAGAACAATGGCAAAGACAACAGCCATTGTGGCAGTCATTAAAAGCAGCAGGGCACTCATGCTGGAATATCTACAAATCAAAATATCATCAACACTGATATCCCAGCTAATGATAACAGCAAAACAGCTGGAGACTCCAGTATTGACAAATTCCTGTCTGATGATGAATGCAATATTGTTGCCAAAGGTATTACATTGTTGCAGCCTACAGACCATCTAAATTCTAAAAGGATCTCTCAGACACAGATTGCAATGCAGAAGGTGACATTGACATTGACTTTGCTGAACAACACACCAATAATGCATCATCTGAAGATCTCTGGGGAACCAGAAATGGGGCCATGTAAGTGTTTCAGTTGTCCAGCAGCTGCCTTGCTGTGCAAGGCAGGAGGGTGAATGTAAGGGCTGGACTCCTGATATGACTCAGAATTAGATTAGATAGTGGTGCTATTAGGAATAGTGCCCATTCAACTATATATCCGAGTATAATATAATACCTATGCATGTTCCTCAAATATTTAAACATTCCCAGTGTCTCCAAATTGCTCACAACAAGTATGCAATCCAATTCAGAACCTGTGCTTGATGCACTCACAAGATTCCTAATAAGTATTATATTAACTCCATAGTACAGTATATAAGTAGTTACTTCTGTAGTTATAGCTGAGAACCTCTTGAATCAAGACTGTAAACACTCATCTTTGTCCTCTCACTTTGTTTCAAGACTTAATCTTGCCATGTTACACTTCATATTGACTTACAACAGCTTTTCAATTGCTGCATACTCACAGGGGCTGACAAAGAATCATCTTGGCTATTAGCAACAGAACTAGGCAATGCCCTGGAACTCATTTCTGACTTTCATACCAGATACCCTAACAAATCTGACCCTTGGGTATCATCTTAATATGATTTTAATCTTTCATTCACAACAGCCATCAGTCATTCTCAGCCAGCCAAATGTTTCATTCTTATATACAATTTACAGTACTTATATATTCATTTCATTACTTATATTCACTTTTCCATCCTATTCTCCTTCCCTTCTTCCCTCATTGACTCCTTCTAGTCTTTCATCACCCCCATCTGCCTTGGCCCAGAGGAGGCTATCCACAGAGTTCTGTCTATGATATCAGGCTGACTTGCATCAACCACCTCCAGACTCCTTTGGCCATACATCTTGGCCTTGACTAGCTGCTCTTGCCCTTCCATTAGGATCTACAGATACAAACAAGTTACCTCAGCACTATGGCACCTCAAGGGCTCAACACTAAGGGGGGAATACTGTCATATCATGTTCCAGCCATCACTCATCACCTGTCCTGTCACACACCAACCCACCACAATCCTAAGTCCTCACAGCCAAGTCTTGGCCATGTTGGCCACATAATGACTGACTACATGTTTCAGATATTCCACAATGAGTCTCCATTTTATACTAGTCTCTTTCAGGTTCCTTATCTTTTGTGTCTACAATGCTTTCTGGTTATCCATCTCAGTCTCTACATTTCTCTCCTCATCTGACTCTCTCTCCATGCTGTAGACACAACCTGACCTCTATACCCATATGCTCCCTATATCTTCATTGAACTTAGTACCAGATAACTTATCTCTAGCAATAGTATATAAGTTATAGTATTCAAGTTGTAGTTCTTTAGTTTGTTAATTGCATCATCAATCTGTTTTCTGGCTTGATACAATCCTTATACTCTCTTAATCTCTTGTCTGATACTCCAGCCACTCTGGCCAATCTTTGGCCAAACCTTTGTTCCTCTTTGACAAGCTGAGCTCTTGTTGTCTATTTTAAACTCTGTTCTTATTATCCATCTATTCTAAATACAGGACTAGGATAGTGGATGGCACAACACATAAGCTGAAGCCAATGTTCTACATTGTCTAGCATCTCTAGGTATCATAGGACTCACTCCTCAGCCATATTGTCCTTCTTGTCCAGCTGTGTTTGGGTCTTGACACTACAGCATGGAGAGAGAGTTAGATGAGCAGAGAAACATATGGAGACTGAGATGGATAACTAAAAGGCATTGTGGACATAAGAGATAAGAAACTTGAAAAGAGACTAGTATGAAATGAAGACTTGATGCAGAATATCTGAAACACATAGTCAGCTGTGATGTGGCTGACACAGCCAAGGCCCAGCCATGAGGACTTGGGATTGTGGTGAATTGAGGTGTGACAGGACAAGTGACTAGTGACAGCTAGAACAGGATATGACATGTTCAATATAACAGTAGTGAAACTACATGTTATGTTTTTGGTTTGATGTATGACATACTTTCTGTTGTAAGGGACAGTAGTCAAGTTGTGTCAAGACTTGAACATTGCTGGACAGAGAAGGAACATTACAGCTGAGATGTGAGTTTGATTATATGTAGAGACAATAGACAAGGTAGGACATTGGTTTCAGCTTATGTGCTGCACCACCCACTATCCTAGTACTGTATTCAGAATAGACAGATAATGAGGACAGAGTTTAGAATAGATAACAAAAGCTCAGCTTGTTGAAGAGAAACAAGAGTTCAGTCAAAGGTTGGTTGAAGTGGCTGGAGGATTATACAAGAGGCTGAGAGTGTTACAATTCTTTACTTCATGACTTGTACCCACTATGCAAATTTCTTTTTCTTTAAATAGACAATTATCACATGAACAGTTATATTTAGACTAGCCAACAGGGACAATAGTTATACTTAGTACAATGTGCACAGACCATTGTATTTTACTATAAGTAGACCTTTGTATTCTGGTCTTGCCCCTCAGCTTGACCTAGGCAAATATACAGCCTTGTAACATCCTCACTCTGATCCCTTGAACCTCGATGAACTCAAACCTTTTAGACTCTGTCTAAAGGCTCATCAAACCTAAGCTTCACTTAGACAGTGACTTAGCAATTTGACAACTGTCCTATACTCTAGGAAGTGTGTTTTACATTGATCACCAATACATGACATGGTTTCTCCACTGTTGTACTGAACACTGAACTACCAAACTCAACCTCAAGCTTATCACTTGGCTCCATTGCTGTAACAAAAGGTCAAGCTGAACACCACGTTTGTCTTATCCAAGACAGACACCACCAGAACCCCTTGACACCACGTCTCGATTCAGAGCACCCCACTCTGACTCAGAAGAAGAGCACTCGCTCTATGAAACCCCGGAACCCCGAACAGACAATGACACCCCACCTCCAAGTGCAATCACATTTGGACCAGAAGAAACCCCAGAATATCAACCAATAACATTGATCAAACCCACAGAACAACCCAGAACCCCATATCTCCTATCAATCTCACAGATTGATATGGCTGACACCACAGCTGAAACCTCCATTGAGCAAACCGATACCCAGGGAAACGACAAAGAAATCAGGATGGGAACACCATCCCACTTTGATGGAGACAGAACAAAGACAGAGGACTTCCTCATCAACATAGGCCTTTATCTTGCCACAAATGATAAAGTCTACAACAACAACGTCAAAAATATATGCTTTATGCTATCTTATATGAAGGGAGGATCTGCAGGAAAGTGGAAGGCTCTTTGAGTTAAGGAATATACAACAGGTACATTCCCAACCTTCGACCAATTCTGGTTAAACTTTGAAAAAGCCTTCCAATCCTCTGACACTGCTGGAGAAGCATGCATTCAGCTAAAGAACCTCAGAATGACAGGAACTGCTGATGAATTCATCTTGGAATTCCAAACCTTGGCAGCCAAATCAGAACTCACTGAGGATGTCACCCTCATTGAGTACTTCATGGAAGGACTGAAGCCCAGTCTTCTCACAAAGATCTGCGATCAAGATACCATACCTGCAACCATTGCAGACTGGTACAAGTATGTAGCCCAGTATGACAACAACTACAGGCGCAGAGCAGCAATTGCCACTAGGCTTAGAAACCAGTGAGGAACCCTGAACCAGAACAGTGGAAAATGCTTCCACATTCCCTGATACACCCTGACCCTGACCCCAGTCGTAAAACACAACCTGAATGCCATGAATATAGACAAAATATCCATCAGCAAACTCACAGATGAACAACAAACCAATCTGATGAGAAAAGGAGCCTGCTTCTGCTGCTGCAAAGTAGGGCACCTATCTCAAGACTGCACTAAGTATCCTGGAAATTTCCAGAATGCTACAACTAGTGCCCCCGGATACCAGAAGAAGAACTACAAGGACACCGTGGCCCACATCAGAGCCATGATGAATGAACTCCCTGAAGATGACTGAGAGAAAGCCTATGACAAGATTGAGAAACAGGGTTTTTAAAGCAGTGGACTAGGCCAACACTAGTTTCACCTTCTATTACTATCTCAAATGTAATTGTAGCCACAAAAAAAATTGAAATTCTATAAACATCAATGCTACAATTACTGAGAGAAAAGTTGGAACAAAACCCCTTATCGACTCAGGAGCTGGAGGAATATTTCTAGATCAAAAGTTTGCTGAACAACATGATCTAAAAATAGAACCTCTAGAAAAACATATCACAGTCTACAATGTCAACAGCACATGAAACAAAACCGGAAGAATCACCACTACACTTGGCAGAATCTTCACATCAGAGGAACAAAACTCCAAACTTGGTTCCTCATATCTGGTCTTGGCAAAGAACAGATGATCCTTGGTCTCCCCTGGCTATCCCAGGTAAACCCAAGAATTGACTGGTACAAATGCACTCTGGAAATCATCCCCTCTTGAATCAGACCAGACTTTTCTGAGATCATCAGAAAGTCTAGGGAAAATGACAAGAAACAAAGGGAAACAGTCACAGTCACAATCCCGGTCTTACCCTGAAAGGTCACTATAGATGAAGTCAAAGATAAGGAACCACTCCTTATCAACACCTTCATCCTCAGAAACAACATGGCACATGTTCTAGAAATCTCCGAATCAATCCCAGATTCCCTCAAATATACCTTCATTAGGGCAAAAACCTCTGTCTCTCAAACCTTAGCCCAACAGGCTGATAAAAAGGAAAAGAAGCCTTTTGAAGAACTGGTTCCTGAAGAATACCACAAATTCAGACCAGTCTTTGAGAAGAAAGCATCAGAACAGTTTCCCCCACCCAGGCCTTATGACCATGCCATTGATCTGAAACCAGAATTCACACCATGAGATTGCAAGATCTACCCTCTGATGCCCATCGAACAGAAACTCCAGGACAAATTCCTTGAAGAAAACCTTTGAAAGAAGTACATTCGACCATCAAAATCACCAATGGCCTCTCCATTCTTCTTTGTATCAAAGAAGAAGGAGCTTTCAGACCCTGTCAAGACTACTGGTACCTAAACAATGGCATGATCAAGAACACCTATCTGCTTCCACTGGTAAGTGATTTAGTGGATAAGTTGAAAAGTGCAATGGTATTCTCTAAGATGGACCTCTGAAACGGTTACAACAATGTATGGATCAAAGAAGGAGACAAATGGAAAGCAGCCTTCAAGACAAACAAAGGGCTGTACAAACCCACTGTCATGTTCTTTGGACTATGCAACTTCCCCAGAACTTTCCAGGCATTCATGAACGATGCCTTCAAAGATATGATCAACAAAGGATGGATTGTCATCTACATGAATGACATCCTTATCTTCTCCAAAAACACAGAAGAACACAAGGCACAAACAATTTGTGTCTTGGAATGACTATGGCAACACAACTTGTACCTGAAACCAGAAAAGTGCAAGTTTGACACACAGGAAATCGATTTCCTTGGTCTTGTTGTCAGACCAGGAATCATGGCAATGGACCCTGCAAAGCTTGCAGGCATCCAAGATTGGAAAACCCCCGTCACAGTAAAAGGAGTAAGATCCTTCCTTGGATTTGGAAACTTCTACAGGAAGTTTATTGGACACTACTCAGACATTGCACAACCTCTAAACAATCTTACCAAGAAAGATAAGAAGCTTGAATGGACCCCCAGATGCCAAGAAGAATTTGACAAGCTCAAACAGAAATTCCTTGAGAAACCAGTCCTGTCCATCCCCAACATAAACAGACCATTCCTCATCAAATCAGACACTTCTAAATGGGCAACAGGAGCAGTCCTGAAACAACAAGATGTCAACAGTGACTGGCACCCATGCAGATACATCTCCCATTCCTTCTCTGCACCAGAAAGGAACTACAAGATTTATGACTGAGAACTCTTAGCAATTGTAAGAGCACTCAAGACTTGGCACCACTACCTCCTTGGAGCACCATTCCCAACAATGATCCTGTCAGACCACAAGAATCTGACATACTTCAGAACAGCACAAAAACTGAATAGACACCAAGCAAGATGGAGTCTATTCCTATCAGAATTTGACCTCAACTTGATCCATGTACCAGGATCAAAGATGGTGCAATCAGATGCTCTGTCACAACAAGAAGATCTTTGCCCCAATGAAGACACAGACAACAAGGATGTGGTCATGCTCCCAGACCACCTCTTCATCAAAGTAATTGACACAGAACTCCATTCAGCTATTACAGAAGCCATCATAAAAGATGACCTCATAACAGATGCGATCACAGCCCTAAAAACAAATGGAATTCCCCCAATCAAATCTGCTCTTTCTGATTAGAAATTCGAAAATGGCATTGTATTCTTTTGAGATAAATGCTATGTACCTGACAATGAAGAACTCCAAAGAAACCTAGTGAAACAATATCATGATTCACAACCAGCAGGACACCCAGGACAATACAGAACCCTTGAACTAGTCAAACAAGAATATTGGTGGCCAGGAATGTACACCTTTATCAAGAAATATGTCAAAGGATGTGCCACCTGTCAATAAATGAAGGTTAACACACACTCCACAACACCCCCAATAACACCAATTGCAGCACTGGTGGAGACATACCCATTCTCCCACATCACAATGGACCTTGTCACAGATCTACCTGAGAATAACAAAGATGACTCAATATTGGTTGTGGTTGATTACTCATCTACAAAGGGGGTAATTTTAATCCCTTGCAACAAAAAGATTGATGCACTCAGAATAGCAAATCTAATCCTGAACAATGTATACCGACAATTTGGACTTCCACAGCAAATCCTCTCTGACAGAGACCCCCAATTTGCTGCAAACATCTTTCAAGAACTTGGAAGACTCCTTGGAATTAAGCTTGTCATGAGCATGGCATACCACCCTCAGACAGACAGCAAAACAGAACGAGTCAACCAGGAAGTTGAAGTTTACCTTTGAATGTTCTGCTTGAACAACCAGGAAACATGGCAAAACCTGCTACCTATGGCAGAATTTGCTCATAACAACTGTGAACACTCAGCAAGGAAATGAACCCCATTCTTCCTCATGATGGGGTACAACCTGAAATCTATCCCTGGAATCACCAATTGAACAAATGTTCCCAGCATGGAACAACACATGGACACCCTGAAACAAGCCCAAGAAGAAGCTGCAGCAATGCATGAACTCGCTTGGCAAATGGTATTACAACAGAACTGGAAGAACTTTAAACCCTTCACAGTTGGACAGAAGGTATGGTTAGAAGCCAAGAACCTCAGGCTTCCATATCAAACACGGAAACTTGCCCCAAAACGAGAAGGACCCTTTGTCATCAGCCACATACTCAGACCCCTGACATACAAGCTGAAGCTTCCAGAACAATGGCAAATCCACCCTGTTTTCCATGCAGGGCTTCTCACACCATACAAGGAAAACGAAGCACATGGACTGAACTTCATTGAACCCCCTCCTGACCTGATCAACAGAACAGAAGAATATGAAGTTAAAGCAATCTTGGGACACTGGAAACGAGGCCGAGGCATGCAATACCTCGTGAAGTGGGTTGGCTATCCCACTGCCTCAAATGAATGGCTTGCAGAGTTGAACCATTGGAATTCCCCCAAAATCCTGAATGGATATAAAGAGAAGAACTGATTGCTGTAAAAACCAGACAACAGCATAAACCGCCACCGTCTACCCCTCAGAAACAACCATGTCCCAAAATGCTCAGACCACATCTAATTCTTTTGCCACCGCTCCACCCTTTACACCAACCCCAATGCTCATCACACAATGTCAAAACATGCTTGATACCCATACCATGGATGTCCACATAGTTTGACAAGTCACCTGTTCCAACAATCCTGCCCTCATTTCACTCATTGATTTGTTACACTCCCAATGAGATCAGATTGGCAGAATGAAAGTGTTCATTTGAATCCAAGAACAAGACATGGACAAAGTCTTAGAGTCCACGCTTCAGAGCAGATTATGGGATTACATCAAAACCACAAACACAAAGAAAAGATGGAGCTCACCATATCCATACCCACCAACGCTTGGCACTTGAGATGCCCCCATAGATATTGAACAATATTCCCCAAAGATGCAGGACCTGTATCACTGAGGAAATCCTCGAGTCAAAAAGGCATTTGAACCAACTTTGGTAACCTGCTTCTTATGCCATCACACTGGACATTATCAGTCTAGCTGCCCAAAGTTCATTTGCAGAGTGTGCTGACAGGTTGCACCTGGACATTATCCTTCAAAATGTCCTGGAAATAACAACCCCAGTGAGTATCCAGATGATGACTACTATGACTTCCCTGACGACACCATCACCAACATGACTGGTGAGCTGTATCCTTGAAACAAGCTCAGAGAACTTGATCATAGGAGGGGGGTAATGTTACAATTATTTACTTCATGACTCGTACCTGCTATGCAACTTTCTTCTTCTTTAAATAGACAATTATCACATGAACAGTTATATTTAGACTAGCCAACAGGGACAATAGTTATACTTAGTACAATGTGCACAGACCATTGTATTTTACTATAAGTAGACCTTTGTATTCTGGTCTTGCCCCTCAGCTTGACCTAGGCAAATATACAGCCTTGTGACATCCTCACTCCGATCCCTTGAACCTCAATGAACTCAAACCTTTTAGACTCTGTCTAAAGGCTCATCAAACCTAAGCTTCACTTAGACAGTGACTTAGCAATTTGACAACTGTCCTATACTCTAGGAAGTGTGTCTTACATCAATCACTGATACATCACATGGTTTCTCCACTGTTGTACTGAACACTGAACTATCAAACTCGACCTCAAGCTTATCACTCGGCTCCATTGCTGTAACAGAGAGAGTATGAGGATTGTATCAAGCCAGAAAGCAGATTGATGATGCAATTAACAAAATAACTGAATACAACTTGATGTCAGGGTTCACTATATTTTTAGAATATACATGACCCATGGAATGTTCTAGAACATGAAACATTCTAGTAATTGGAATATTCTAGATAAAGACAGTAGTATATAAACCCCTCATGTACAGTACTTATATACTATTCCTAGAGATAAGCTATCTAATACTAAGTCTAATGAAGACATAGGAAGCATATGGATGTAGAGGTCAGGTTGTGTCTACAGCATGGAGAGAGTCAGATGAGCAGAGAAATGTATGAATACTGAGATGGATAACTAAAAGGCATTGTGGACATAAGAGATAAGGAACTTGGAAAGAGACTAGTACAAAATGGAGACTCAATATAGAATATATGAAATGTGTAGTTGGCTGAGATGTGGCTGATGCAGCTGAGGCTCAACCATAAGGACATGCAATTATGGCAAGTTGAGATGTGACATGATGGTGATAAGTGATGGCTGGAATAGGATATGAAATGTTTCCTCAAGACTAAGTCTTAAAGGTTTGAGTTTGTCAAAATTCAAAGGGATCTGTTAGGACAACACTATCACAATGGACAAGGCCACCAAATAACAAGAGTGAAGAGCAGAAGATGAGAGATGAGAATGAGAGGAGGGATCAATGACTTATAGCTGGTTCACTTGATAGTGAGAATCCTGAGAGATTGAAGCTGAGGCTAGCTACTGTACATAAGGGGTTTATTGTCATATCCTGTTTTAGCTGTCACCAGTCACTTGTCCTGTCACACCTCAATTCACCACATCCCAAGTCCTTGTGGCCAGGCCTCAGCCACATTGGCCACATTACAGCCAACTATGTGTTTCAGATATTCCACATCAAGTCTCCATTTCATACTAGTCTCTTTTTAAGTTCCTTATTTCTTATGTCCATAATGCCTTCTGGTTACCCATCTCAGTATCCATACATTTCTCTGATCATCTGACTCTCTCCATGCTGTAGACACAACCTGACCTCTACACCATATGCTTCCTATGCTTCATTAGACTTAGTATTAGATAGCTTATGTCTAGGAATAGTATATAAGTACTATCATTTAAGTTGTAGTCCTTTAATTTGTTAATTACATTATCAATCTGCTTTCTGGCTTGACACTTGCTCTATACTCTCTCAACCTCTTGTCAGATCCTCCAGCCACTCTGGCTAACCTTTGGTCAAACTCTTGTTTCTCAATGATGAGCTGAGCTCTCATTATCTATATTGAACTTGATTCTCATTAGCAGTCTGTTCTAAATACAGGACTAGGATAGTGGGTGGTGCAGTACATAAGCTGAAGCCAGTGTCCTACATTGTCTAGTGTCTCTAGGTATCATAGGAATCACACCTTGGCCATATCATCCTTCCTGTCTGACTGTGTTCAGGTCTTGACAGAACATCAAAACAAAGAACCTACAAATTTTGCCTTGAACCTACAACTTGGGTTAACTGCCATAATACATGACACATTACAAGCAGCATCTTCACAAATTATTTCTTTAGTAAACACAATAATAGTTGAGAATGCATTTACCAATAATAAGGTTGTCAACCATACCCCATACCTGCAGATCACTGAGTATTGATATTAGCTGACACAAGATGTTGCTGACTTCTGATAATGATTGGTAGACAACTCAATACCACTTGAGCTGACTGCCTGCTACCCAGTAGGTTCTCATTGGTATATTCTGCCACATCCAGAAATGCAATCTCTTACCAGATGGGCTATGAAGGTGCACTGCCAGAGCCCTTTAGGGCCCCCAATCCTAACAAGTTGGTGCAGTCTCCTAACTAGTCCCTGCCATCAGTTGGTTTTGCAATGACTCTCAGGGAGGCATATGATGAGAGGGAAAGCAATGTGGGTCATCCACATCTCACAGGTTACCTGATACCTATCCTAATAAACAATGAAGATACAAATTTACTCAAAAAAGCAGCTGAGATGGTCAAAAATAGCCATTTTACCCATGAATATCCAGATCAATGGATAACTTGCAGGAGCCAAATAATATGTAATTATTCAAAACTATGTAACCCATGTTAGTCCATTTTCACCAAATGCTTTACATAAACCAAGAATCAGTGACTCCAGTTTTTTCCTGCATTCTGACAACTTCAGTGAGTTGTTACAAAGCCACAGTTGCTCCATCACTGGAAGGAGGAATTCAGTTTTGTGATTATTATGTCATGCACATAATGTATACTGCAAGGATTAATAATTTTACCTGGCTTACAATGCCAGTAAGAGCAAGTTCATGTTATGGTTTGACCGGAATTGCGGTCAACTCACTCTGATTACAACAGTATCCATTGATTTCATGACCTTACAATGTGATAAGTAGCTCATAAGAATCCCCTTAATTCAACAACAGTTATGCAAAGGCTTACCGACTATGATGCCATCGAATCATGAGCGAAATCTCAAATAAGCCATGAGCAAAGCCGAACAACCAGTAACTAATTCCGTGGTCAGCGAAATCTCAGCCCACAATCTGGACAGACTTACCAAATCCAACCAAATACTGCAATGTTGTTGCCTGTCAAGATTGATGACTTGAGCTGGAACATACTTCTGTGACAGTAATAATTGCCTACCTTTGATGCCTGAATAGCTGTCCTCAAATTGGCGATTTCTTGCTCAATCCTCGTATCGACCTCCTTGATCTTCAGCTCCTGTCCACTGCTTTCCTCTCGCATTCTTCCTTTCTCCAGATTCAAATCTAACCGCACGCCCGCCTGAGTCCGGGTGATTTCCTCCCGAAGACGTTGTTTCAACTTCTCAATATCAGTTAATAGACGGTCATTCTCTGCTTTGATCATCGCAAGATCGTTCTTCTCCATAAGCTGCAATTCCGATTTGATCTGGGCGAAATCTACTTGTTGGGTATAATGATGCTGGGGCCGTTACGTCCAGTAAGAAAAGAGTAGCTGTGAGCTGGCTCACCTTCTCTTGATCTGCCTTCGTCACCATATTACTTGTCATATTTCGAACACTTTCATCTATGACTTCTGCCATTGCAGACATAATACCTTCCGCCTGTGCGCGATTCAGTCCCTCACGCTCGAGTCGCTGGACGAAGTGATGTGTATCGAAATGAAAGTCTGAATTCCGAGCAGAAGTGGAAAATGGCTGTCCAGGGTTTGCTAAGATGGTGTATTGGAGAGGGCGGCTAAAGAAGCGCGAAGAAAGAATGGACATGGTGCAGCAACCAATCTAGCCAATGCACTGTGAGTTCATGAGGATAGTGACAGTGTTGACTCTTCGAGGGGACAGGTGCACGACAGATGCCACGTGCAGGAGCTGATGCACGCATGCGCAAATAACTCCCAATTTAGGACTGCATGAAAAAGTTGCTGAAACCAAACCATTCTACTAATCTCCCGCTATCAGCTATCTTAGGTCGCAATGCAGAGCGACGACGTGATCTGGTCTGTCATAAATCACCAATTCTGCTCGTATAAAGTTAAGTAAGTCTCCATTGCTCTTACTCGATGCGTCCATTGATCTCCTTCAAGGACAACGACACAGAACTTCTGCCGGAATGAATACAATGTAACCGGTCTCTGCAATCGACAGTCATGTCCGTTAGCCAACTCACGATATGCTACTGTTCGAGAGAATGAAGGTATGCAACGATGTAGCTTCAATGTTCCAGGCTAATGTTCTTTTCCAGGGGTTCTGTACTTATACGTGAAGACGATCGAACGAGCACACTCACCTGCTCATTTGTGGGAGCGTGTCAAACTTTCCAATAAATATTCAAAAGCGTTGGAACAGGTAAAACTCGCATCTTTGTACTCAATTCTTATGAATGAATTATTTTGAATAGATTGATAATGAGCTTATCCATTGGCCCAACTTCACTATCCATAAATGCAAGCAGCGTGTTACGAAGATAACCCAATATTTAATCAAAATGCGAAGGCTGAAGGTACGGCAAGAGTGAGTCATACATCACCATTTTCTTCGCTGCCCACTCATTCTTCGCAGGCCGAAACTTATCGGAGTGAAGAAGAAGTTAGATCGGCGCGAAGCAGTGCGCGAACGTAAAGCCCTTTCGGCTGCCCATCTAGAACGGTCAATAGAGAAAGAGCTCATTGAGCGATTGAAATCAAAAGCATACGGCGATGCACCACTGAATGTGAACGAAACCGTTTGGCAGGCTATTCTGGACCGGGAAAAAAGCGGACAAGACCTCAACAAGGAGACGGAACTGGATCTAGACATGATGGACGATGAGACGGATGAAGAAAGCGAGGATGACCTAGAAGAGGAAATGGAGGATGATTGGGGAGTTCGTGAGTTCGTGAGCGATGTGAGTGGGGATGAGGACGATGGCTTAAGTGACTTGGAAGATGTCATGGTCAGTGGTCTAGTGTTCTGTATGACTTTCTTTCTGGAGCTCACCGAACGTAGGACAACGGGTCTGAGGAAGAGGGTTCTTCGGAAGATGAAGATGACAGTGAACCTGAGAACACCCAGCCGAAACATACCCTTGGAAAGAGGAAGGCTTCTAAGCCTGCAGCTGGAACATCACGGAAACGTCCAGAGAAAAAAACCAAAAGTAAGTTCTGCATCCACGTTACACGGCTGCGTGCTGCTCACGAGAAATTTATAGAAGGACCCAGGGTGGAGGTGGAGTACGAGCACGAGATGGAGAGTGTCCCACTAGTCAAATCAGCGTTGGCGAACTGGTGATCATTCTCGACTTCGCTCCGCTAATGGTTCAAGCTTGCGGGGCACTTCGTTATTCATCGTCCGAGACTCTTCTGCGTATTGTTCATTCTATCCATCCTCTCTGCATGCATTATTTGAGTATCCTGGTTTATTATGAGAATCCCAATATTCTGTGATAAAAATTACAAAAAGTATATGTATGTAGAAGTTAGAAGACTGGGTGTGCAAAGGAAGACCAGATCATTTCGTCTTCTCATATTTTTCTCTCCGTAGCTCGATATCTTTTCGAGTCATGCGTGTGCCCAACAAAACATCCCAATGGACAAAAAATGGCTGAGCAAAGTTGGACTTGATGCCAATGACCTTCAGAGTTATACATTAGCTTTCGAATGAATAAACAGCGACGTAATGGGAAAATACCTGGTGATGAATATCATGGTAGTCGGCGTTGTTGCCGGTCAACAATTGTAACGGATCGAATGGTAGGGTGTATCCACAATGATCATCAACAGTTTTCAACGTCGAGACGGTGAAAAGAAGCATAGCTTGCCGCGCGTTCATGCCTGTCACCCATTCCGCGATGACTGCACCCAAGGAGTCAAGTAGAAATCCTTCTACAGGGTGGTTGTAGAGGGAGCCAAACGCATATGGCACGTAGAGACGGTGGTGCCACGAGTGGAACTGTTTGTACAAGAATTTGTTGACATGCATGAGACGATGCAGGAAGTACTGCCAAGTGTCGATACAAAACCTAAATATGGTTTCAGCTTGTGTCCAAGGTGACATATGAAAACACGCACATGGCAGCTAGGAATTGGAACGAAGGAATACCCCACCAATATACGAAATACACGATATCTGGAAGGGCTGCTTCCCCGGCCTGCTCACCGAGTATGCGTGTAACTATCGGCTGCAGCGAAGTCGCAAGACCAAGCAACGCCTCCGTGTGATTTTGGACCTCCAATGCATCCCCATACAGCCAAAAAAAGCCAAGCGCTGTCTGGATAATATGCTGGAGAACGACTGCCCATATAACCTCGGAACGAGTCGCAAGATTGCGAGCCTGCACTTCCGCAGAATCATGAAGGCGGTATTTTTCCAGCCATTTCCACCCGGAGATGTCCAGAAAGTGAAAGAAGAGGGAAAGGGACCAGTACGCTATTACGGGTGCGGCGAGGGTGAGGATATGGTCAGGGATGCCCTCGACGAGAGATGGTTTGGCTGAGTAATAAAAAGGATAACTGGAGCAGAGACCGAGCTGATCGTGCTGTATGTGTACCGAAGAGTTTGCGGCCATGATACAGCCTGGATGCAGCACTCGTGAATAGACGGGCGTCCACTTGTTTGCGTTTTCTTGAGCAGAGAATGGGCCGAGTTTATGTAGTGGCAATTTACTGAGCGGGAGCGTCGCAAGCAAGTTGAACCGATGATGACTTGCAAATTATAGGCCGCCGTGGGAATCTGTGCTCTCTCCATTCGACCTGTCGCCGCTGATCTCCACCAACCCCCAGCACCCGTGCGCTATGCGAGCGTTCTCAACAACCCCTTCAAGCTAACTCCACAAGTCCAATATAATTTCAGTAAATACAAAGCAATACGCTCAAAATGGAATACAAGTATATATTAACCAGCGCTTCTTCAAGCTTCAACAGTAGTTCGTACACAATTTACTTCTACCATGCGGAATAAAAACCAGATGCAGCAATAGCAATAATGTCAGTGGATATGAGTAACAGTGGATATTCGTGAGGAGAGTGACGTCCGTGCAGTGCTGGACCACGCTATGACTCGTTCAGGTTGTTGAGCAGTGTCGTGAGGCATCGTTTCGTGACCATATCGCCCTGCAAATTTCCATTAGCTTAAACTATCTCGAGCATCCAATATCAAATAGCCTACTTTTAGGAGCGTGCTGAATGTCTGGTCACGTAGAGGTTCGGGTAGGCAGGCCCGTAATGCTTCGCGGGCCCTTAAAAGATGTATGATAAATACTCCCCTCAACGTACGGTAAAAAAAGTGACACTCTCACCTCATATTGTCGCTGAGACGAAGGTAGCAACGAACAACGTGCTTCAGCAGTCTCACAGCTTGTGTCTCTACAAGCTGGTTGACCATATTGCTGAGGACGGTACCGACAGCGTAGAAACGCTCGTAGGTATGACAGATGTAGGTAAGGCCCGTCTCGTCAAGGAGAATTTTCTGGACGATGAATATAGCAACCGTTTTTGAGAGCTCTGATCCCGTCTCCATAATACGGAGGCAGAGCGGGATTATTTCCGTGGATAATAGAAAGTGAATTACAGTATTATTGTCATTTTGCTGGAGAGAGCCTATTAGCTATGGACAGTAGGCATTTCGGAACACACACACCTTCACCAAGGCACCGATAACTCCGAGGGAAGTCAGGCGAAGGTATTCAAACGGGCGTGTTTTGGAGGTCGTATTCAAGAAGGGATACAGAAAGAGGGGTATATGGGCTAAGGAGGAAATTAACGAAAGCGAAACACAAGCAGGGGGTGATAATGCTCACCATTCAGGAAGAGCTGACGTGTTTCCGTGTGTGATGCGACGCACTGGAGCAGTGCAAGTGCGTTACATACGCGGTTGGACACATGTGCAGTGAGATTCGGCGGCGAGAGCAAAGGGTAAACAGACACGATCTCCTGCAGCAGCGCAGGCATTATCCCTTGAAACATATTGAGACATCCCAACTGGAGGCATCGGAATAAGGTAACTCACCGAACGAGTGCCACAGGACCAGCGCGAGGTCATCATACTGTTCTCGCTTCTTGCTCAGCTCGAGCAGGGCGCCCTCTCTAGCATTGGGATCCATGAGGTCGATAACGAGCCCATATATCTTCTCGTCTTCATGGACCTGGACTCCATTTATGTTCGCAAGGTTGTTGTTATTGTTGGCCATGAACTGGCCCACTGGCTGGTGCGGGACGGGGTGGGCCAGCGGGGCCGCGGAAAGAGGGGGAGTCTCTGAGTAGGTGGACATGCCGCGCGCGTACGGATTGTACTGCCCGTTGTGTTGCTGGAGATATGAGACGGGTTTGGGGGAGATGAGGCCTGCCATTGCAGCAGACAACCAGAAGGCCAAGGGCAACGACACAGAGAACACAATACCGTAAGCTGACAAATGCTGATTATGTCATACAATGTGGCATCGGCAATGCTTATTCAAGCAATTCACTGAAAATGTCGCGGGTATCGTTGCATGGTATCGACTAGGTGTACACGGTGGTATATAATCAATAAGTATAAGAGTACATATACAGTGCACATCTCACAGTCCAGCTGCGTGGTGCAGCAGTCCTAATAGCTTGAACTGCATCGCTATCAGCACTAATCCGACTAGGACAGGGAGAAACATACCTTCTCCTCCTCCGAATCCGCAAACATAGACCATGCACCTCGTTCATCCTTGAACTCGATCACAAAAGAGTGAGGTATCGCTTCCAGATACTCGTAGCCTTCATGCCATTCCTTGAACCCGCGGATCTGTCCCCGCAGCACCATCTCATCCAACACCTGATTCATATGCTGCCGATACTCGTTAGAAGCAGAATCTACGACACGGTCATTTCTCTCTCACCTCAGGACTTCGGTAGAAATACACCGTCTTGCTTTCGAATCGATAGTATCGTCGTTTCCATACGAGCGAATCGTTGATTTGTATCGTGACCCATCCAGTCAAGAGCGCTTCCGCATTGGCACTGCGCTTCACTTTGGCCTCGGCGAGCTCTATCTTTTTCCTTCTTTCGCGTTCTTCTCGTTTCCTCTCTGACTCTGCTCGCGCTGTCATCTCTTCCGCCAGCCTTACCTGTTCGCGTCGCCAGTCTTCCAGTCGCTTGTGTTCCTCCAGCCGCCTTTCCCGTTCCGTGCGCTTCCTTTCCTCTACTTCTCGACACCTTCTTTCCTCTTCCGCTTTCTCCAGCTGCTCCTTGCGTCGCTTCTCCGCCGCAATGAATTTCAGCTCCCTTTCAACCGATGCCCTGCGCTGTTCCTCCTCTTCCGCGTCCTGCCTAAGCATTTCCTCTTTCTGACGCTTGATCTCAGCTTGACGTTCCTCCTCCTCTCGCAATGCCTCCGCTTCCTCCACCTCCCTTTGTCTTTTCTCTTCGGCTCGCCGGCGAGCCCTTTCTTTAGGATCTTTATAAATTGAAGCATCCGGCGCCCATTTACCTCGTAACGGTAACGACTGATAGGTTATCGGCACAGAGCTCTTTTGAGGTGGCGCAGGAGACTGTGGCAGCGATTCAATGACCACTTCATCAGAGCTGAAGGAGCGTGATAAAACTGCGAATTCCGCTAGACTGTTGGAACGCGGTCGCTGTTGGATAGGGTGAGGCTGAGTCGGAGTCGAATACAAGTTGAGAGCTTGAGCAGAGACCTGCCGATGATGTGGCTGCAACACCCCGAATCTCCCCTTATCTTTCGGCGGCGTTGGGGGCGGCATATCATCCAGGTCATCCAGATCGTCGGTTTTTTTCTTCCTACGCAATATGTTAGTGAACATGCTTGCCGATTTCATTGGCACAACTGTCTGCGGCGGGAGGATATGGGGTGCGTAGGTTTCTGAGAAAGAGCGACGGTCGATGGGACCAACAATTGGTTTAGGCAGTGGTTTTCGGAGCTTGTCTGTGGGCTGCGTAAAGCTGCGGCCCATTGGGGCAGACTGGGGGCTATCTTGGTCTGCTAAGGCTTGGTGGATGGTGGTGGCGGAAAGGTTTGCCAAATCCTCCACGGTCAATGTCGTATATTGTTTCTGGAGAACAATGAGGTCAGTAAGCACAATAGCAGAACCATGACAATGTAGCACCGACTTTAAACAAAGTTCTGACATGCCTGGAGTGCACCTGTACCCGCGCTATGGAGCAAGCACTCAGAAGTTAGATTAGCCATGCTCATAGCATCCGAGTCCTCACAGAGGACACACCTCGTTTGGCACCGGAGACGGAGGGGGGTATGTAATTAATTATAACGTAACCAGGGTCGGGAACATTTTCTTCGCGATAGAAAGCAATGAATGCTTGGTCTGCATCATAAATCTTTGTCTTCAGTTCATCGAGACCGTCGAAACCGTGGTCGAGGAGGGAGAGTTCTTCATACTAAATCTACTGTAAGTCTAGGTCATAATCTAGTGGCAATGCACAATCTCACGCTATCACTGCGATAATGAAGGAGAAGCCTGCAGGCGAAGATCAGCACTGAACCCTCCGCGACACTAGCATGGGCAAGAAGCTGAAGCGCTAAAGGCTCAACTACTCACCA
Source organism: Nidula microcarpa (assembly GCA_036937055.1). Lineage (NCBI taxonomy): Eukaryota > Fungi > Basidiomycota > Agaricomycetes > Agaricales > Nidulariaceae > Nidula > Nidula microcarpa. The sequence continues at coordinate 136,871 of JASFDD010000013.1, read as the reverse complement.
ATTGAACTCGCTTTGAACCACAGATTCGTACGCAGCCAAGATGGTATCCTGGTCCAAAACAGCCATGATTTCACGCTTGACGAAGGTCCAACGCCAACCAGGGCGACACAATAGAATTACAACGCAGGAATACACACAGCTAACGAGGGAAGACGAGGTATTGGGAGAGACTGGGAGAGAGCGCTTTGGAGCTATCTGTCATAGCAGCATAGTTGAGAGGCGGCTGTATCCGTCCATCTGTTCGTGCGTTCACGTGTCAGACTCAAATGGCCGTCGTCCACAACATATCGTGCTCGTTGTAACGGCAATGTACGCTACCCATACGTCCTACGATCCTGCGGTTGCCATCTAGCATCTACTACGGTCTACCTTTCCCTTGATAAGTCACTGCCATGGCCAAAATCTACGCGACAGTTTTTACACGACTAATTCTGACATCTCAGAACCCCCTTCTATCCAACTTCCATCTAGCAAGTTATGGATGCCATCGTCTGTGCTGTGATTCCGGCAACCACTGAGTTCATTGAGCTCACCAGCTGATGCATTCTTCAAGAATGCAAGGGTTTGGTGGACTATCAGAATTAGATATATCAGAATCCTATGTATCAGCCTCCTCGTCGATGCATTTTTACGGGTTACCCTTACTGGATTCACCTACCTTTGACTTGGACTCAGACGGCCGGCTCAACTTCAGCGCATAAACACAGGTCAATTCTTCTATACGCTTCTACTATAGACTCCTTGGACCCCTGCCATACAGCTCCTGCTGGCTTGACGGCCGGACGTATATCTTGAGTGGCACAGAACGTCCGTATCACCTCTACACTACCCACGTACACATAGCTGCACGTAGTAGGAGCAAATATCCTGGAAATCTACGACAGACTATCGTGAATAAGATAGTCCGCCGTTGCTCGCGTGTCAAAATAATGATGAAATGCTTTGTCCAATTTACTGGATGGGAGTGCTCTTCTCTACCTTCGTTTAGTTTTTCACCAGTTTGGCGTTGTCCTTGTTGCACGGGGATACCTATCTTTACACAGGATAATTTCTCGTAATCCCGTCACCCGTTTATCCTTCGACATTCGGCCGATATGAATATATCCCTTGACTTACTGTTCATTGCAGTGCAATATTCGTCATTCGCGATTGATTTCAAGATGATGCATTACTTCACGGCACAATTATGGGTCTTGAAAATTTACAGGGTTCTTCCCGTTCTGATTTTACCCCCATCTCAATTTCCCAATCATCCTTGTAGTAGTTCGGCGGGCTGAGAATCGACGCCACCAAAAATATCATCAAGCCCGTTCGAGTGATTGTACCGTTCAAACCGCGAAGGTGCTATGGACATGCGATTTTGAAGCAACACGACCAATCAATCGTATATGTGGCTTTGGAAACGAGGATCTGCCAGTGCCGTGGTGGAACTAATGGTAACAGAACAATCAATCTATTCGCGGAAATATTGAACAATCTAACTGGAGTTTTACATGGTGACTGTATGGTAGAAAATCAATGTTTGATCGAATGGCAAGAGAGTAAGAACCTTTCTAACAAGAATCTATGAGGGTACATTTACCCGATGATGTATTATATGAGGTATTGAAAGAAATATTCAACTAAAATGAAGCAAGTTAGCTTTCGAATCCATTAGTTTAATGGAAGCGTTGTTACCATGCAGGAACAGTCAAGGGTATCTTGACGGTGGTCTAGTAGAAAAACGTGAGCATTGATCGTGGTGTATATTCAAATTTATCTTACCGCAAGCCCCTAACGATGCGACAAGATTAAAAAAGAATAACAGAAGGAATTTGTGGTACTACTCACAGACAAACTAGTCTCTTTGTACTTGACGCTCATATCCGCAGCAGTGAGACGCATGGCTTCGATCGCCTCGTCCAGCGTCACACTATAGACGCCATGACTGGCCATAGATAATTGAGCCGCTGTGACTGCTTTCACAGCTGAACATATTCGTGAGTACACATTATGTGAATAAGTGAAAAAGCTTGTTTTTTTACCTCCGAGACTGTTACGCTCCTGAGTAAACCGTTAGCTTGGTTTCAACCCTGTAGCAGAAGCATCACATACGATGCAAGGTACTTGGACTAGCCCGTCAATTGGATCGCAGGTCAAACCCAGATTATGTTCTAAGTTAAGAAAAGGTTAGATAGCAGGCGCATCTTGAGATAGATCTTATACCGATTCCAATTTCAGCGGCCTAAACAGCTTATCAGTTGACGCTTGGAACCCTTAACGTCAATTCTCACCTGCAGAACAGTCTCGGGCGATGCTAATAAATCTCTAATCAGCAAGCGAGACGTGGAGTCCGACTGTCTTAACTAACCTCCCATGCAAGCTGCAAATCCAGCACTTGCCATAGAGCAGGCAACTGCCAGAATGGGATGAGTAATGCACTTCGGGAGAAGAGTGGATACTTACCTCCAACCTCAGCTTGACAACCACCTTCTGCGGCTGAGATGGTACTGCCTCTCTTGAAAAGCATTCCAACAGCCTATAGGAATAGAGTGTCAGTTCAGAACCGTCCTCTATTTTGAGTATAGATGCACGAACTGCAGCCGTAAGCAAAAAAGTTTGGATACTCTTTTCTGGATCATCGCTGACAAACTGTCGTCACTGTGAGCATGTTTACGGGACTGATCTGCCAACTTAAATCACCTCTAAAATGTACTTCAGCACCGCGGGGATAACACCGGCTGCACCATTAGTAGGTGAGGTAACTATGCGCCCTCCAGCGGCGTTGACTTCATTCACAGCGATGGCATAACATGACAAGAAGTCCATAGCGGGTATAACTGTCTTCCTCTGTCATACAGGGAATAACAATGAACTTTCACGCCAATACTGAGAGAAAGAGAAACATACAGGAGGCATAGGCAATAGAGCATGGTCAAAGGAGCCCACCACACGCTGAGCACGTACCGCGGGGGGAGCAGCGGTCCGTTGCGTAGAAGATCCCGAAGACGTTGAGAAGCTGCTACGATCTCCATCTCCATCCGCCCATTTATCGTCGAAATCAGCCTGCGAAGGACTACGGATAACTTCTGGAGTCCAGCCAGCGCCAATCGCTGGACGCTCGAAAGTTGGAGATGCTACACCAGTGTAGAACCTAATTGACCATACAATCACTTAAGGATGTCAAGGAAAGAAGAAGGCGGACGAGAAGCGCACCCTCGCATTAATCGCCTGTAAAGCATCGGAGCACGTCTCCTCAGACCTAGACGGCCCGGAAGCGTCGTCTCGTTCGTAGAAACCCCTGTATGAATGCATTCGTCCATTACTTCCCAGATACGCATAAGCTACTTAAACGTCAGTGAAAGGCTATTTCAGAGCATAAATTAACCTACCTTGGAGTGTATGTCCTCGTCAGTATAACCAAAATATTTCTATTTCAAAGGTTAGGTAACGGGTAATGCTACGTGAACTCATACAACATACTTCATTATCATGTACAATCTGCGCAATCGTCATCTATAGTTAAAGAAGATGTCAATGAATACGTTAACATGCTTGCGAGAACGCGAACACTGACATTGTACTTCCTGGTTAGCGCAAGTAGACTATTACCGGACTCGAATGGATAAGGAGGATGGCCTGAATCCTGCGTCGAACCTTCCTGCATGCCTGCTTCTGTTCCGTCTTTGCCTGCCGCGTGCGTTTCTGGCTCGCCCAAAGAATGGGTCTGGTGCAGTCTCGCTCCATGCACAGTGCTCTTGTCCACGCCCTTATAAAACAAGTTCTCGTCCACTAAAGTACCGTTTCAGGAATCTATCCCAGGTCAGAAACATAAAATTATACCTTTCGTCTTCTCATTGACGACAAATCCACCTCCGACGCTGAAATATTCATTTGTCGCGAGCAGGTCTCCGTTCTCATCAAAGCAGCTGAAGCGCATTCCGTTGGGATGGGTCTTGAGCACCTGATCCCAGCGCCATAACATGTCTCGGTCCATATCGTATACGATACGGTGATGGCCACCGAGGAGGAGGGCCTTGTTTTGCTGAATGGCCGTGTATCGATAAGGGATGGTACCGGTGTCAATCGTTTCCGGGTCAGAACCTATGAAGAATGGAAGAAGAGTTCACACCCATGACCCTTAGAGAATAATAGACACTGCTCGAACCTTCGAGTCCAAGGAGAATTGCTTGAGGAGTATGATGTCTAGAAACACGCATAAGAAAACTGCACAACGATACCAAAATATGAGCAGTCGAAAGGTTACCCTTTGCCTGCCGATTAAACACATCATTAGCACGCGTACAAGGGCTGAAGCGATTCTCCGTACCTGTTGCCGCAAGGGATCCGTAACTGGGATCAACGAGTCATAAGCACTCCGACCGGCATAATAATCTAAGAACATCCAAGTCTCACAGGTTAATCTTTACAGTCTTGACCTATTAGTAATAGGGTGACTTTAGCTGAAGATCGTAACAGCATACGAATGCCATTGGCACACCTTCTCCAACAAACCCAGCTCTTTCAAATCTGCTATGAAAATCTTTCCAGCGCGCATAGGCCCGACGGTGTGCGACGAGGATGGACCGACTGCACTCTTATGAGTTCCTCGGCGCACGACTAGATAACTAACGCAACTCAACGTACCACCAATGCTGAACAAGTCAAAAGTCGATATGACAGCATGTTCAGGGACCTGGCGTTCCGGAGAAGCGTCCTCCAACGTGTCGTCCGAGTCCTTCACAGGCTTGAGCGAGAGTCGTCCTATAGCTATGCATCTTTTCTGGACCCGGTTGAACGGTAATCTATGGGGTAAGGTTGGAAGTCCAGTTCCTATAGCCCGAGAGAAGAGGCTCCTTTCACGAGTAAGTTTGCCGGCGCTAGCAGAAAGTTCACGAGAGTAAGACGCTAAGGGTGCCCTCGCTAGCAGGCGCATTCCACGGGTGGGACGACAGGGATATATAGTTCGCGAAGTCTATTCGAGAAGGAAATAAGGAAGGGTATAGAGATGAAGGAAAAAGGTGCAGATAAGGTGAGTACACGAACAACGCCCATTGCTGGCACCGTCGAACACGGATTTAGTGGTTCAGGATGCCCGCGGCCGATGATCAAACGAACAAACATGTGTGGCCTTGACGCGTCGCGCAGGTGATGCTTAGCGGCGCGTCGCTCATCGCGGATACTGGATTTGTCAACCCTTTCAATAGTAGAAAAATGTGTTGATGTGCTTCGTAGACTCGGACGTGTATGACATTAGATGCGCATCACCCAACACACATGTCATTTTTTCACGACTGGTGATGGGCAGAATACGGCTTCGCTTGGGTGAGCGTGCTCAAAGAATCAAGCATATAATTTGCAAGCCTGCGATAGTTGAAACGAGCGGTGCTGGCCGTTCATGAGGCCTTGAAGACTCAAAATAGACTCGAGACTCGGAGATATTGGCTGCACGGGCCACGGCCCAAGCGTTTGGCAACCCCGCCAGGGCGCATCCCGCCTAATGAAGGAGTGATGGGAGATGCCTGGGAGATACAATTCACATTGATGCTGCCCACCTACCGACGTCCCATGTGGGAGTCGTCTGCCAACGGGCGACAGATTCAAGAAGTAACACAAAGTGGTGCGACGAAAGAATATAAGAACGATTAGAGAAAGAGCTGACTGTGCGAGAGAAATCTCGGAAATAAAGAGCAAACTGGGCGCTGGAATGAAACAGGGCAAGAATAAAACAAAATATAAAACAGGTTGACGAGAGATAAGAACCGCTTCAGCAGAAAGCGCAACGGAATTGTCACATGATACGGGAAGATACTTACAGCGTGAATTGATGTTTTTGCTGTCTTGCTCTTAGCCTGCCCTCCGTCTCCCCTCCTCGTCGTCTAGCACGTCGGGCAGCCTCCTTGTTCATTGCGCAAGACGTTCCCCGCGTCTGATCCTTATCTCGCTATTGCAGCCGCAGGCGACCCTGCATCACGCAGCTAGACATCCAGTCAACACTCACTCAGTAGCAAATCAACTTGGCTCAGCAGTAGTACTCACAGTACGCTGTAGGACGTATTGGTCGACCATTGCACCATCCTCCGTCAGCCATGTCGTCCAGCATAGGCTCTGCCTCTGCTGGTCGTCTCGGCATAGAGGGCACACCCACTCGCGACCGCCACCCCTTCCCCCAATCTGCTAACCCATCACCAGGTCCTTCTTTGCGCCAAAACACCAATTCTTCCGCCTCAGCTTCCTTCACGAGTCTCCCTTCTACCTCTTCCTCTTCTCCCGCCCTTTCTCTTACCGCCTCCCAGCAAACCCTCACCGTTGAATCGCTGCTCAAACTCCATGCTTCCACCCCAGATCCAAAGGCAGCAGCCCTCGACCACGCAGTCAACGATCGTAACGCTCTCTCTGCCCAGAATTCCCAGCTCTGGAAGCTCGTTGAGAAGCAGAGGTCTGGTTACAACCTGATTCTCAAGGAGCTCGAACGCATACGAGGCGAGCGCGACGGTTACAAGGGAAAGCTCGCGGCTTTGACCGGTGGCAGTAGTGGGACAGGAGACAGGCGACAAAAGACCAGCGAGAGGGCTGGGCGGCCGAGCTTAGACACCGTCTCCAGCCAAAGTGGTTCATCCACAGATCACGCTAACCACAATCCCAGACAGACAATGACAAGACACTTTTCTGACGATGCGCGTAAGTCCTTTTAACGATGCTTCGTGGCTTTGGCCAATCCGATATAATTCTTCCCTCTATGTTACCAGCCACTCCACGTAACTCTCAACATCCGTCCAGTCTACACTCCTCCCGCTCGCACGAGCCTCTCTCACCACGTACTCGCGATGTTTCTCTTCCCGGCTTCTCTAATTCTACGTCCCAGCACTCAAACGGTCCTCCTCCAGCGCCACCATCCTCCGCGCCCGTATTCAGTACACCCCCACCGTCATCTGCACGGACGTCAAGGCCCTCTCCCGCCCCCCTGGTCGTCCCCCCTCGCTCTGATACTCTCCCAGTTCCATCTTCAGCTATCTCGTCATCCCCCGATACCCTGCCTTATTCGCACAATGCTGGCGTGAATGGTATCGCGAGCCGATCTCCAGCTTATTCCCGTAAATCAAGTATCGCCGATAGCGTCACCAGTGTCGTAACGTCGGGAAGCAACACAAGCGTCTCCACGCCTTCGACAACCGCGTCGTCAAGTATCAACGTTCACGGTTTCTCAATGGTCGTCCAGGGATCGTCGTCCCAGTCTCAGCAATCCTCGACACCGCAAGCTCCGTCTGGATTCCACCAATCTATCACTGATGAGTTATATTCACGCCAGCGGACCCCGACCTCGACAGTTACGCCGATCGGCCCCTCCTACTCTCAGAGTGCCCCACAGATAGTTACTGCGCTAGCTTCCGCTAAATCTGTAGCTCCAGAAACACAACCACAGTCCCAGCTGCTATCTACCATGGTCGATTCTAAGCCTCACCTTCTCTCAAGAGATTCCCGCATCTCCTTGCCAGACGAAGCGAAGCATTACATTGCCAACATGGTTGACTCACCTACTCCTAGTCCACGGGTCGACAACTTCACTCACAAGCCTAGGGCGTCATCCAGCCTCGCTACCGTAGCCACCAACGGCACTTTCAAATCCCCCAGAACGAGCGAGTTCCTCGATCTGGAAGACGATGAGGAGGATGAGGAGTCAGAGGTCGAGGATAATGCGGAACAGACCACGTTAGTTGATGGGAACGACAGCCCAGTGATCGACGAGCCTCAACCCCACTATTCCCGTGACTCCGCTGATCCAGGCTCCGAGAACGAAGTCGTTGATCCTGAGCGCCCGAGCCCCGGGCATCAGCAAAGCTCACAGCGAGATGACACCGGAAGGAAGAAGGACAAAGTTCGGGCTGCAGCTGAGGACTTCCCACTTCCGCCGCTCACGAGCGCGCACATCCAGCGACAAGCATTTACCGCACAAGAAGAGCAGAACTACGCCCAGAATCCTCAGCAAATGCAGAGCGCTCTTTTCTCATCAGCTTCGCCGACCGACATGGCCGGCCAGCAAGCGGGCCCCAGTGACTCACGGTCGCTACTCGAGAACCCATACTCTCCACAGAAGATGGTGCCAGCATCCTTCCGGGCTCTCCCTCTCCTCTCCTCTGATCTTCCTCACACGACCATCAACGTTTCTCACTCGTTTGTGCGACCGAACGATCGCGGCAAGGAGGTGCTTTCCTTTATTGTCACTGTCAACCCGGGCAATGGGAAGGAGGGGTGGAAGGTCGAGAAGATGTACTCTGACGTACTGGGGCTGGACCAGCGAGTGCGAATGAGCGTTGGCAAAGGTGTTGGAAAGAAGATTGCCAACCTACCAGAGGGTAAACTCTGGAAAGATCATGCACCTGCCAAGGTCGATCAGAGAAAGGTGCGTGGTGTCCTTTTTACTTCATGCTCATGTTGTAACATTGTCTTTTTTTGCATCACCATTGCCGTTTATACACATAGGCTGTCCTCGAGAACTATCTCCAAACCCTGATTAACCTTCCAGTCAAAAATAACGATGAAGTAATCGCATTCTTCACCTCGGACATCGTACGAGAGACCAAGCAGCCTGTGATGCAGGCAGGGCACAAGGAGGGCTATCTTACGAAACGGGGTAAGAACTTCGGTGGCTGGAAAACCCGGTATTTCGTGTTATCAGGACCTGTGCTTGAATACTACGATTGCGTAAGTGACTTCGTCATCCATATTCCATCAGTTCCTGACATGTAGATTGGCAACTTGCTACTTATAGCGGGGAGGCGCCCACCTTGGCTCGATCACTGTTACAGGGGCTCAGATCGGACGCCAGCAAAGAACCGAGCGTGCACCCGCGACGGACGAGGAGAAGGAATACAGACATGCATTCCTCATTGTGGAAGCGAAGAAAGGCCCAGGCGGAAATCATCCGCGGCACGTACTCTGCGCTGAGAGTGACGAGGACAGAGATAGCTGGGTTGAAATGCTCGTCCGATACTTCTCCGGAACATATAGCGAGGAACCTCTCAGTTATGGTGGAAACTACAACGCAGCGGCGGTGGCACAACTACAACTGCAGACCGGGGGAGTGGCTCCCCCCAGGTCAAGCATGAGTTCTAACGATGTTTCAGCATCGCCTGTTTCCCGCAGGGCACCTGTTCGAGCTTTGTCGAAAGATGATATCTCCATCTCTAAAGGGCCTGCGGTTCCTATTTCGCAACTGTCGCAAGATTCTACCAACGCTAAATTGTTCCAGGCTGCGCCTTCACCGATGGACAGCTATCCTCGATCATCCAGTCCGTCCAAATCTGTCGAGCCATCTCCTATTGACCGGCAGGGCTCCGGCAGCACTCCGTTGGATAATCAAAACCAAAATGCGCGACGGATCTTGGAGCGCGGGCAGGGTCTGCCCTCCAGCCTCCCAGATTCGTCTCCTTTGTCAGCTGCTCATGCCTACCAACTAGAGACGTCTTCTGTGGGTCAACGGGCCAATTCAGAACTTGGGCACTATCCTGATTTGAACGGTGCCGGTCGGCAGCAGCGGCAGACCTCCCCCGAGCGACATCGACCACGAGATGCGCCTCCGGACGGGCGCAAATCCTTCTACCCGACGCTAAATCCTGTTGCTTCCTCGCCCGTTACGGTGACCCCGCCCGAAAATACTCGTGTTCCATCACCCGAAAAGCTGGACGCTAATGGCAAAGTCAAGATATCAGGGCCTCTGAACGGGGCACCTATACCCTCAGGCTTTAAGTTTGGGGGTAAGGATGCGCCTTCTTCCTTAGAGGTATCATCCTCAGGGGCCGACAGGAGGGAGAAGGCGAAGTCCCGTTCTTTCTGGGGCTTTGGCAAAACCAACGGTAAGCACTTGTATTTCGTTTATATCGTCTATTTGCTAACTGCTGGCTCCATAGGCGATAAATCTCAAGCTGCAGCATACCCTCCTCGTGCTGTCTTCGGCGTGCCTTTAGAGGAGGCGCTGGATGTGGCCCAAATGTGTAACCTTCCTGCAATTGTCTTCCGCTGCATCCAATATTTGGAGGCTAAGGAGGCTGATCAGGAAGAAGGTATATATCGATTGAGTGGGAGCTCAGCTGTGATCAAGAGCCTGAAAGACAGGTTCAATGCCGGTACGTGTTTGCTTGTTATCGACATGGAATGCACGAATCCTAATATCTATCTACAGAAGGAGATGTTGATCTTCTTGCTTCGGACGAGTACTGGGACCCGCATGCCATCGCCGGGCTTCTCAAGAGCTTCTTGCGCGAGCTACCTGCAAGTATCCTCACCCGAGACCTACATCTCAGATTCCTTGCAGTTATCGGTATGTTATCTTATCCTTTAGCTCGCACATTTGTTCCTCTCTGATTCTGTTTTGTAAGACTTCGTCGATGCCCAAGAAAGGATCAAAGAGCTCTCTCAGCTGATAGCCGCCCTCCCTATTGCCAACTACAGCCTGCTTCGCGCTCTGACAGCTCACCTGATTTTGATCGTTCAGAATTCGGGTGTTAACAAGATGACTATGCGCAACGTCGGCATCGTTTTCAGTCCCACGCTCGGCATTCCTGCGGGCGTGTTCAGTCTGATGCTCGGAGAATTCAACCGTGTGTTCAATGTTGACGCAGACAATGACGCGGATAGCGAGAAGGAGGCAGATGGACTATCGGAACCCCTTCGGCGAAATAGTCGACGTTATTCGGAGGCAGCTGCTGATCAACTCCTCGGGCTGTCAGGCCGCACGTTGAAAAGTAAGTCTCTTCGATTTCTAGACAATTTCACCGCCTCATCTTGTATTCTTCCTTTCTAACTTACAGCATCCGCGGAGGAAAATCAGTCTGATGGAGACGATTTTTCGGTCCAAGATGAGAGTGGAACCGAAACCACGGAAGGGGACATAACCGTGGAATCAGCGTCATCAGCAAGTCCGATTACGGGTTCCGCCCAGCAAGAATATCCCTTTCGAGTGACTCCGCCTGAAACACCCATAGCGTCGAGGTCGTCAAAGGCAGCTCATGCCGCAAGCAGCAGAGGCTTGAACATTACAGTCACTCATTCAGAACGAGGTAACCGTCACAGCCGGATGATGGGCTTGCCGACGTCTCCCAGACCGCCGCACTCTCCTTCACAACCAGAGGTGCAAGATTCGTAGTCGCCACATGTATGATAGCACGAGTGTTTCTCTTGGACTTCCTATTAATGTATCCACAAGATGCATTTTCTTAGGAAGATGTACCATACATTTCTCCGTATATACCACATCTTGATACCCATGAACATTGGAAAGTTTGCATTGTTCCATCCATGTCCTACTCATGTTTAGTTAACGATACCTTTGTAATGTCTCTGCTGCAATTAACTTGTCAGAATTTTTTCCGAGTGACGTGCCATGTCGACTTTACGCTGATAGGCAGAAATGTCCGATCATACAGCTGGCAAGCTTCCTACGACGTATACCATACGTATTATTAGCATTTTTTTTTTGTAGCGGGAATTAAAATGAATGTGGGTGACCCAAGCCCTGCACTTCTACTTATTGCGGGGGCCTTCGCTGTTCTCGTCGTGACAGGCTTGAGAAAGAGATTCTCGAGCTGAGGAATAAAAGCTGAAACAAGAGCTGTATGGCAGCTGAGACCTGAGTGCGGGACAGTGGAAGTAGGTGGGTGACATGCGGAAAGAAGTACAAGACTAGACCCGCAAAGATGATGGAGAGGCTGAAGAAGGGGACGGAGAATGATAGACGCAGGGACAACAGAAGCAGCGGAAAAAAAAAAAATTGCGCGGATTTGAAAGCAGAGAGGAAAGGAAATGCAATTGATAAAACAGACAACGAGAACAATCCGACACCAGAACATGTCATACATCTTACATCTCCTCGATGACCTGCTTCAGTCGCGCTTCATCAAGGATCTCAAAGCCACTCTCTTTCGTCACCTAGAAAAAATCAGGGTGAGCCGCGGGCGTGGATGGCACAACACGGCTGAACACACCTGCGCCAGCTGGACGTTATGTTGATCGAGCTTCTCCTCCATCACTTGTTTCAGCACCCGGAGGGTCAGGATCTGAGCTTCTTTCAGTGTCATTTGCTGGCGGAGAACGTGTGAGTGATTGAGGGTTCAAGAGAAAAGGAGGTAGGGGACATACCTTGTGCCACTTATCCTGCAACTCTGCTTGCGCGGCTTCAGAACCTGACCCGATGGCTTTAGCATCGTATCGCACGAAGGTTCCTGAAGGATCCGTGTGGTATCTAGGGATCGAAACAGGAGAATGAGAGAGTTAATTCTCAAGCCAAAGAACAGACGCACAATTGGGGCCCAAGCTCATCCACGCCTGCAATCAACAGCGCGACACCAAACGGCCTACTCATCATGGCCTCCTCATCATGCACGCTTTCTCCGAACCGCAGCGCAAGATCACACACTGCTTGCGTGACACTCTCGACCTTGATCTTCTCGTCGTACGTGAACGCGTGGTTCTGCGCCGTTACACGGGCGTGGTCGATCATGGTGCGTGCGTCGGCGGTGAGGCCGGACATGGCGCAGCCGAGGTGGGCGTCGATCTCCATTATCTTTTCTATCGAGGAGGCTTCGAGAAGGGGGGACTGGACGCGCTTTTCGACGCCGAGGACCACGCCGGCGGGTGTTTTGATCCCGACTGTTGTTGAACCGAGCTGAAAAGCAGGATTAGCAGTGAACGAGTATCGCTGTGAGGAACGCACTTTAATGGCCTCAATGGCATATTCGACTAGAGGTGGAAGGGATAATTAGTAGGAGATGTTGGAGGATTGCCCGGCACTTACCTTGGAAGAGACGGCCCTCTGGCGAGAAGGTGTTAACACCACGATCTAATTAACTGAATGAGCACTAGACAGTCCTGCATATGCAACAGAGTAAGTACCGTATTCTGAACGCGTTAAGAACATGATAAAGAATGAGGAGGATGAGGCGAGTAGAATGTAAGGAAATCAGAAATTGAGACGAGCTGACGCGTCCGGGTCACGCGTACAGTACAAGCTGTACACTGTTATGAAATGATACACTGAGCTAGCCGCCAGGGCCGCGCGTCTAGCTCTTCAACCACTCGCTCGCTATCCTCGCCACCATGGGCTTCAAACAGGCAGCAGTTCTGGCATCCGTTTCCTTCTTTCTTGGTGCGTAGCAGACCTACACCAGCGTCGGATTTGTTCTCACACGAATACCATCGCAGGTGTCCTTTTCATATGCTTCAACGTCGATCATCGGTTACTCTGGGGCGAGTTGACTGAAAGCACGATTAATGACGGCTTCCAGTTCTACACGACCTTCTTCAATGCCCCGCCAGCTATCAAGGTCTGTTTTGGCATCCGAGAATTCGGAGGGTGTTTCTCACACAAAAACAGGCCCTTCTGCATGGAATGGTTGGGGTAGGCCTTATCGGCTTGGTCGCAAAGCTTCACAAATGGGACGAAAGCGCCATGTTCTTTGACGGATCCAGTCTCGGTGCGCGCTCCATTTTTTCCCAACAACTTGGCTGGGCTATCTAATGTATTTATTATTCTCTATGGCAGCGAGTTATGTGTTCGGCATTGCGGTATACCTCACGGTAGCAATACCTGCCCTGCGAACTGTCGTGACACCGGTCGAGAATGTTGATACCCGTGAGGATCAGGTGGAAGCAATGCGCATTCTATCTGCAGGAAATATTATTGTTGCGGCTTGTCTAGGCCTGATACTCTGCCTTCAGGTAAAGATGTTTTCCATCTCGGACTTGAGCCGATTTCTTACTCGCGTTGGATCATGTCACAGGCTGGACAGGAATATGCACGACGAACAGAGGCGCAGGCGCTTGCCAGGCTCGAGGAAGACAAGAAAAAGAGGGTGCCAACCTCGACGGACAGCAAGAAAGATCAGTGATCTCAATGATACCACCAAAACTCCAATCACGGAGGGCTTTGGCAGAGACGGCTACCTGCACAGTCTCACGTCCAGGGAGAGGAGAGGAATAGATAGTTGTTGGTATGATATGATAGGTATTTATGATTGAGATGTTACGGTGTTACGGTATAGAATTACTGCACTCCGTGTCGGGGTCGCTTTTAACGAGGCGTTTCTCCGTGCATAGAGTCAATCGACCGACGCAAGTGCAAAATTAGATCTTACGGAGCGCACACGACGGGGACCTGATTGGATTCCGGAGTCGGAGAGACAATGGACGGCGGAAAACATAGAGATGAAGAGCGGCGCATCCTGTGCTGTGCTTTCCAAAGGTGCCATGCGTCCACATGCTTTGCTTTCTTCGCTCGCCCCATATGCCCACGTCGTCTTCGCGCCTCTCTCTTCTGCTACCTTCTGATGCCACAACCGGTAAGGGCTCACAGATTAACTCCTGTGCACACAAATCTAGCCAGCCCAGTATCCATGCCTCAGCTTCTCCCGCGAAGGGGCTCGAGTTCAATTGTCCTGTGCACAAGAGCACCTCCCGCGCTTACTGTAGTATGTATGTAAGAGCTCTGCTGAACATCGAAATGGTAAACATCGCTGTTAAACTTGCGTCCCTGCCCGAGAAACCTGATCGACAACTTGGCTTGACTTTTGGCTGCTGTGCCTCGGCGGGGAACTACTCGTGCAGCGACCCTTGCTATGATCCTCGCCCTCCACATTTGTTCCACATATGCCATCACAGTGTATCACAGCCATGCATACTTACGGTAGACTTTCTCAAAAGCGCAACCCATCCCTGCATCTGCATATTGTCTCTCTGCCGGCATTCACACTCGACGCCAACCAAGTGGTTTCAAAACTCATCCATCATCCTCTTACACGAGGTACGTACGACGGCGAACTTGTCGCCGTAGCCAGCTACATCTGGGTTACATACAGCCAGCCATTCTCATGCTGGAGGAATGCCAGCCATTGCCAGCGTCGCTCCCACAGGAGCCTCGCTTCAACTCCGCGATCATTAGGGCCAGTTGTGTCTCTGCTCGCACTTCTATGATCAAATTCTCTGGCGCTCACGCTTCCTCACAGGCCACGGCCTGACACCTACCTCCGGGCAGGGATTCGGAACAGACCTCGCCTCATTAGCCGCCGCCGCCGACTGATGCTGCTCCGCGCATGATACTCCGGACGAAGGAAGCCTTCTCGTGTGCAAAACAGTCAGAAATAGCAGGGAATAACAAACACGCTCGGGAATAAGTCGTGGCTTGGTGCTCAAGATTTGCGTATGTACGTTACTTCAATTCGTCGCGAGTTCTGCAGCTTCTGATGGGGATCGTAGCGGGCGAGTTGTGGCTGGCCAATATATGCCATTGTGCACCAGCGAGTTGCATCCTTTAGGATTCGTTGTACCCAGATCCCAGGAGGTGGCTCACTCTCACCCTGCCGCCCCGCACGCACGCTACTTGGAGCTTATGTCGGTCTCTCCCTTGTCGTAAGTCCCGCGAAGGATCAGCTTAAGCTCCAGGAGGGCCTCAGCCCTGCGCGCGCGTTCATCTCGCCTGCCTTCTCAAGTTTGATCAGGAGTCTGGGACGGTCCTTGGGTGGCCTTACATCATTCTTACTCACCTCCATGCCCCTCCCTCCCACTGTCACGTTCCGCCATATGCACGATCGACCGCGTACCGACGGGTTGCATTGTCATGCCTCTGGCGCACGCAAAGAAGTCTTCTTTCCCGTTGCTGCGAGCGGGATCGAACACCTTTTCTTGTTTTGTTTCATCATCCAGTCTGACAAGTGATGCATATCCAAGAGAAGCAATAGTTGGACTTGGAGAAACAGACAATGTGCTCTCTGATTTCCCCGGCGCAGGGCTTCCGGCACATCCGTCTTTGATCGTATCCTTCCCTATCCCAGGCAAAAAAAAATCTTCTATGCTCGCGGGCCATGAGGCCGTGCAGAAGAACCCAAGCTGTACCCGGGTACATCAAGGTCCAGGGAGGGACCAGGTCTATTCCTAGGTAGCGGGCGTGGACTATGCAGCAGCTCGTTTCCCTTGCCAGATACTGCCCTTCTTTCAACGCCACAATGGTGCTGGAAGTACTTCCTTTGCCCCCTCTAGACAAGCTGATCAAGCGTCGCGACATATCCTCCCTCAGGCCTTCCTTCCATGTCACGTCCCATCATGACGTCTGCGGCGAGCGAACGCAAGTTCCAAGCCCGACGTCGCTGGTGGTGGGTCTGCCACATCTGCACAGATGGTGCCCACGGGCAAGCAGCGCATCTCACCCATCCGGCGGCTTCATGTAAGTCGAGGGAAGCTTCTTCGAAATTTGATATCCCACGTAGCGGAGAAGAACCGTGATCTTCATATGTGTGTATGTATTACTTTTTTCCTTCCTTCTATTTAGCAATACAGCGTTACATACTCCGATTGTCGTTCATATGTACGTGCTGCTTGTGAGCTCAGCGGGCCGCCAATGGGGTGATCTGTGAGAATACCAGTAAGGCCCCAGGAGGGCCTCCTCCTCGGGTCGGCGTGTGCAAGACAGCGTAAAGTGCGCGGGGGCGCAACTGTGCATAGACACTGTCACGCCGCTGCCATCCCGAAAACCAGATTCATTGTACCGCATTAAGTAACAGAAAAATCAATACATGGAACCCATAGCAGGTTCTTGACCTTCCTCGCGCGATTCCAGAGCGAGAATCCCTCTGGCGTGGGTAAACGGTCGCGTATAGTTGCAGTTGTTGGCCCGCAGTACTGGCCATGGAGTGCCGACTGGAGTAAGAGGTCACAAAGAGAACTCAAGTAAGCGTAGGCTTGACAGTCCCGCGTTCCTTAAGTTACAAAAAGGCCTGGGCTTCTATCCTATTGTACACTCGGATGCTACGAATACGGCAGAGCAGAGCGGCGGATAACAACAGAACGGCCATGGGGAGGAGTAAGTAAGTAGTAAAGGCAAGTGCGGTACAGGACAAATTGTTTGGATCAGGGTATTACTGCGCCTCAGTGGAGCGGCTGGAGCGTGTACTAGGTGGGCGCCCGACGATCTATTCCTAGCGTTTTGGGGTGCAGGCCATGTATGGACAAGGTGTGGCGGACGGAGGATTCGACGATCAGACGGAGGTAGGTGCGGGAGGGAGCGCACCCGAGGAGAGGTTTAATCAATCAAGAATAGTAGGATACAGTAGATTAGTTACAGAGTAGGGGATCGACAGAGGGAGAGCGGCGGGAGAGTGATGGGAGTCGCGAGGAGAGAAGAAGGAGCGCAGTGTGAGCGGGGTACGCGAGAGGGATGTATGTTCTAGAAGGAAGGGGATGAGAGATTGACATCTGGTAGATCTGACGATGGGGGAAGAGAATTGGGCGAGGTTGCTGATGGAGGGCACGCAGAGGCCAGGTACGTACGGAAATGGGTCGATCGTGATGCATTGTACGGGTATGTGAGGAGCGATCCAGTGGACACTTGGTAGGATGGTGGGGAGTGCTGGGGCGGAAAGCGCATCCAGGATGCCGGGTGGAAGAGAGGGGGGCGGGCGTGGTTGGGGGGGGACAGCAGGTGACAAGGGGGAGACTGGGTGACAGCGGCAGCCTTTGGTCGCACGGTTATAATTACTAGTGGTTACGAAAATGAGGAGGACGAGTCACAGGCGCGTAGGAAGTGTGAGATGGGAAGGAAGCACGTCCAAGAAGAGGGATGATATCATGAGACAAATTGGGACGCGATAAGCTTCCGCGAGCACGGCAGCGAGCAGAGCGTCAATGGCTGTGGTGAGTAGCGACTGGAGCAGAATATGAGCTCGGAAACGAAAAACATGGGAGGGACCGAGATGCGCGGCGGAGACCAGGAGGGGACAGGCAGCAGGGTGGCAGCAGACTCTGGCAGCAGCGGTGACTGACATGGATGGCCAATCGTGCTCAATCGGGCCATATTTGGCTTGTGCAAATACGGTGGTGTTTGTGCGGTGTGTGGTGGTGTTTTGCCCAGATCCAGATGGGATCGGCGATTGTTCTTGGAACTAGCCGAGGATGGGCCAAGATCCAGAATCGAATACAATCAACTCAAGAATCCATAAGAACGAGTCCAAGAACACGAACACTCCTCCTCACCACCACCTCGCCCGCCGTTGCCCAACCACACGACACCCACAATGGATACCGACTGGTGTTTGACCTGCGACAGGCACTTTGTAAGTCCATCCCCGTTGCTGCCTCCGCCCCCGACTCACCCCGACTCAGGAGGGCTCTGGCCCCTACTGCTCTGTCGCCTGCGAGCCTATCCGCGCCGGCCCGTCCTCCTTCTGCCTCTCCGAGCCTGAGTCGCTCTCAGACGCCATGGACGAGGATTATATTATCTACCACCACGTCGACGCCGTCTCCCGCGAGCCCTGGATCGCCAGCAGCGACGCAGGCATCCGAGCCTGGGCATCCCAAGTCCCCGCAGGCGCCCCAGCAGGCGTGCAGCCCCCATTCGACGACACCGCGTCGCTTTGCTCGTCTTCAACCACAAGCTCCCTCTCAAGCAGCACCTACCGCGCCCCCAAACTCTTGCGACCACACACCCGCCCAGTGCCCCCTACCCTCTGCATGTCCACACCGCAGCCTGCCCCCATCTCGCCCTCCCTCCCGATCGTCACCCCACAGCAGCATATCGCTGCCCTCTCCGCCGCGCACTCCGCCGACGCTGAAAGCGCGAGCAAGAACTCCCTCTTCTCCGCCGCGACCGAGTCTTCTGTCGCAACCCCCGCATCGTCCCACCCCGTCCCCATCTCTGCCGCAGACCGCAAGCCCTCCGTTCTCGGCTCCATCGCCTCCCAAGTTCGCTCCTGGGTCGCCGCACCCGCCTCGCCCTTAGCCTCCCGCGCATCCCTCTCCAAACGCGCGCAACCCCCCAAGGCCAACCGCCACCCGTCGGCCCTCCGCATCGTCTCCTCCTCGCAGTCGTCCCTCGACCTCCAGGCAGACGAGTCTTGCCCCCCCTCATGGTGGCTGCCCGTAGACACCACCCCCTCCAAGGCCCCACGGCCGCCAGCACGCGGGCGCCCCATGGCCCTCGAGCTTCCCTTCCGCAGCGACGAGCACCCCTCCTATAGAGCCCGTGGCCGCAAGGCCTCCCGCGCAGCCGCATGAGCTAATCTATCTCAGCCTATGAGCTACATTCTCCCTCTATCGCGCGCGCACCCCTCTGTATTTGTTCTACCCTAGACGTCTCCCATCGTTCCCGTTCGTTCATTCGCCCTTCTTCGGAACCCGGATTACACACCCTTCACGAACGCGCCAAAAAGCTCTATTATGACCTCCCGGACTGCTATTTTGCATCTATTTCCTCCCTCTTCTTGCATGCTTTCCCCACATCATCATCATCACTCACTCACTCATCATCGCATCTGTTTTCTGTCTTCACGCATACCCATCCCACCTCGGCCCCAAAAATCACACACGTCCACGTCTGCACGTATACACACATTCACTTATTCGTTTCCTCTTGCTCTCCTCGCATATACATCTAGATGCCGGTTCATGTACACATACATTGTACTCTATAGTATCCAGTTGATCTGCAACATATATACTTGTCTGCGCTCCTTGCCCCCAAAAAAAAAAAAAAGTTTCCAGTCCAGTCCAACTCCCGCGATACGACCCACCGCACCTGAGCGGGACACCAGGTGGATACGCGGGCCTGGTGGGTGAGAGTCTTCTTTCCCAAAACGCCGCCTGGTTCCTCTCCCAGCACCACCACATGATAGCATCTTTACCCAGCCAGTCAGCACGGCCCTCGTAATCAGATCTTAGCTCTAGTCTTCCTACGCCTTCCTCCCCCAGCAGCCACCTTCCCGAATCTTTTTTTTTCCGTTCAGATTCTGCATCGCGCCATGGCACGCAAACAACACCAACGGGCTTCGCGAACATCGAAGCTCGACAACATGCCGCAACAGAGCGATACAAAGCTTGCCCTTCGCGAATGGGCTTTACGCACGCGCCGCGAGCGCGCTGCCCCCAAACAGTCACTGCTCCCAGCGAAGATTTCATTTCAATTCAATTCAGTTCTAACATTGTCGCGGTCCCATACTGCCACTGCATGATAGACCTCTTGGCTAGATCCCACCCCCCCCCCCTTGCTCATCATCCTTCAAGCGGAGTCTGATCGTCCCACAGGTACCCACTCGCGCCTCGAGGATACCGGCTTGCACACTCGCTCCAACCTTCGAGGGAAGAAGCATGCCTTGCAGCCCGAGACCCAGCTGCCTATAGGCTCGCTGCCATCGCGCTTCGTCGGAATCGATACATGTCGACATCGCCGCTTCCAGCCGCAACATTGCCCAAGCCCTTGCAATGAACCCGTCTCTTTTGTCTCCGTCGTAGTAGAGTACTTGGCCCATTTAACTCACAATCCAAGTAAAGTTACCCGGCCGGAGATTGGCAGTCTCTCGATATATATTTCATAAACAGTCTTATTAGAATTTAGCATTGCACCCTTAGCCATCTTCCCTCCACCCACTGACGCAGCGCACGTTCTCTCCCTAGACGGTCGTTCTCCCATGAACGCTCTCGAGGTGGCGGAAAGATTATCATTTTTCGAACAGAATCACTCGCCCCAACAGCAACTGTCCTTGACCAAGCAGCGACTTCTTGATAACCACTGTTCTACTGCTCCCGTTCAATGGGCCCAAGTCGCCCTTAACCGTTAGCAGTTATCGCATTACATTTATTTACAGACCTGTTTGGAATCCTACGCATCGGGGAGCGGTCTGTGCGCCAGACGCGCTATATCGGTCTCGCAAATGAAGTCTCCTTGGCTACGCGTGCGATTACATGCACCGCACACTTACAGAGGCCCTTTTGTCAGCAGGCCCCGGGCCTGCCAGTACGCTTTTGTCTCCGCCCGCGCGGCTCATTTGCCTCCGCTGACTGAATACTAAAGGTGTCAGTTCCCATACTATAGATGATAATGAGATAGATCCTCGCCCCCTTACCACATATGTGCAGCAGCTCACAGCCAATCACACAGGCCCGTGATGCGCACGCACTGCTGCGACAGAAGTTGGAAATATAACCACTGTAATGGGCAGATGCGGCTTGGAAGTTGGAGCGCTGCCTGGACGATTATCTCCAGTTGCGGGTGCACAAAAATCAATACATACCACTGGACGTGTCGTAGCCAAGCCATCACCACCACAAAAATTCTCTGCAGATTGGCACTACCTGAAGTAAGTACACATCCAATTGATCACTGCGCCATTGACAAGTTCCGGCCCAATCTCAACGCTACCGAGAGGAGAGATTTCATATTTCCTCAGTGCTTTCGGAGCCATGACGGTTTGAGGGGCGAGATCATGATCGAACCCAAGATTTGGTCCCTTCAATCAGCGATGCCAGTCAAAAAACAATGGTCGCATTGGGTTTGGTGGCTGAGGCTCTGCTCGCTGCCCTGGGATCAATACGCGACGTCCCATCTACATAAGGTTTTGCGCTAGTCCTTTTCCATCGACCTTCCAGAGCTCGAAATAATCAATCGGTCCCGGCAGGAGCTGCTTATTGCCTTATATTACCCAACGAACGACACGAGACTAGTGCACCACTGGGACAATCGCGCAGTACACTTCCGCAAAAAGCGCAGGTTGGACTGTGTACACCCCGGTCGTCTATCTTCCGTCCCCCGAGGCGCGTAAGCCGTATATACGCCATGATTGACTAGCAGCCTCTTTGGAAGGGTTCCTCGCTGTCGGGCGGGCTTCTAGACCCTGTCCTGTATGTGGACGTAGACCAAATAGCGGGTTAACCACCGCCTCTGCCTGGGCAAATTACACCACCTAGACTGCTCCTCATTGGCCCCTATCAGCGCAGCAGCACCCTTTCGTTCGAGGGAGGGATATACACACCGGTCATATGATAACCGACACCAGATACAACGAGATAGTCGACTTTGACTTTGGAACACCGAGGATTCTGTCTTTCTAGGATAGAAGCCAATTGCGAATGAAACGGCTTCCGCTTAATGGTTTCCTATCTTAGTAGATCCCGACCCGATTCTACTGTCCTTAATAGATCAGAGGTGCGCGCCCAGCAGCCAATAGCGTCTTCTACTCCTCATATCAAAAGTAAGATCAAACGCAATCATCAGATAACAACTCCTACTCACCAAGCGCAACGCGAACACCGAAAGACACGTAGTACGCAGACCCACTCCACCAGCAAACTGACATCGGGACTGGAGGAAGAATTAAATCGCGTCGCGTCGCATCTGTGGCGGACTGGCTGACTGAACGAACGTGCAGCAACCTGCCCATCGAAAGTTTAACTGACACTGGCGAGACAAGTGTCAACCACACCAAAGGTCACTGGGTAGCAAGGAATGTCGTTATTCACGAGACCTGCCTGTCTTGCATGTTCCGATAAATAAAAAAGACACCGAATGCCATTCAATCTGAATTGCCGACTTTTGGCGATCTGAACAGTGCCTGGCTCGTCAAATGTGCGTAATCACCAGATAACCTACCCATCACGGGCCCAGCTTGGAGTCGCAGCCGAGAACATACACCACATACTTACCTCTTCCTAAGTGCGACAGTTGCTTTCAGCCCGTACACTCCGGACGTATCAAAATTAGTAGGACCTGAGCGCGCGCAGATAATTTGCAAAAGAGCGGTCCTCCTATGAGCTCTTGGATAACCCGAATTCGACAACTAAAGAACACGACAATTGGCACCGGAACATTCGATAGAAAGCGATAAGGAGGAAGCCATCGACGAACCTCTTGAGAAAAACCCTTCGCCAGGTTGCATTCGCCGAAGCGAATAAATACTCCCGCTGAAAACTAGTCAGAAATAACTGATACTTATCGTCTTTATCGCGTCGGTGTCGCACACTATGACGCAACAAAGCCGTTATCCACAGACGTTAACAACAATGTTTCAGCCGCACGATTTGAACCAATAGGATTTCGCAGGGTAAGCTCGGCATCGTCTACGAAATCCATCACTCATAAGTACATGCAAGGTTCACTTTCCTTGTTTTGAAGGGTACAAAAATGACAAAAAATAACATGAGAACACATCGCGGATCTTATTTACTGAGGTGGTTGGAACCTGTTTCATGATTCATCAGCTGCCATGTAGGATGCGCGATCACAACCGAACACTCACCCAGGAGGAGGACCTGCAAAACCGGGAGGAGGAGCGAACGGCATACCAGGAGGGAAGCCCGGAGGACGGAATCCGGGAGGAGGGCCAGGCATGCCAGGAGGAGCGAACGGCATCGGTGGACGTGCCATTGAGGGTGGTCCCACTAATGAAAGCGGTTAAGAACTAATGGAGCGCAAATCATAAAGCAGTGGACGTACTTGGAGGCATCATTCCCATGCCGCGCCCCGCCGGCATACCACGACCAGGCCCAACTGGAAGCTGCAAATGCACCCTAGTCAGCTCTGTAATCAAATCAGCTAGTCAAATGGACATACCGCGTTCTTCTTGTCATCGTCAACAACTGGGGGCGGCCCTTCGACGCTCAAGCTCACGACAGTTTCTCCTCGCAGAATGACAAGCCCAAGGGTTCGTTTCATTTCCTGCTCCGGCGCCGTCTCCTCTCCTACCTTCTTCTTAGGCCTAACTCTTCTGAACTCTTCGCAATCCGCCAGCACAAGGTTCATATGCCGGTCAAATGCCAGCATTTGGCCCGTTAATGCTCGTCCATCGTTAATCGTCACTTTCAATCTCCAGTTGATGAGACTGAGCATTTTTCCGCCTTTCGATTTAGGAGGAGGCTACATTTTGCAAAGAAATAAAGTTACTTCATAAGATAGCACGGAATCCTGTAACATCGATGAGAGCTTACCATGGTGGGCGATGCGTTTGAGGACGGTGAGGATGAGGACAGGAGTCAACCTTTGCGTCTACGAATTTAGTCCAAATAGGACCAAATAACCCACTATTATTATTGACTCGCACGACTCGACCTCACTTGTAAGACTTCTCCATGATGATGTTGTAACAGACGTCCCTCTGATAATTGCGCGTTCTTTTTCCACTTTATTCTCTTACAATCTACGTTATTTTGGAACGAGAGTATACACTTGAAGATCGTAATCTTTTCCCGGTCATGCGCAGCGGCGACGTACGGTCGTCGGTCACACTCATGCAAGGGGCTCGTGATTTCAGCGCAATGACCAACAACATATCCGTTCGCGTCGTCCTTGACTAAATGTTGACTCATCCCTCTGTTATTTGTGACCTTTGCTCCAGAATATCTAAGCTGCTCTACTATATAGCCTGCTGCCGTGAAGTCACTCCCAAAAGTCCACTAACAACCACAGATTTTCAGATTCCAACATGTCTTCGATCACCACCAAATTAACCCGATTGCTAGGTACGATCTTCCCTGAAGTATTGCTAGTTCTTTGTATACTTATGATCTGCTCAGGTATACAGACACCGATTGTCTGCCCACCAATGGCCGGTGCATCTGGCGGTATGTTAACTAACATTTTCTCCCTGTTTCACCCTCCTTGATGGAATTATCATTGTAGGCAGTCTTGCTGCTCGTGTCTCCAATGCTGGAGGGTTTGGATTTATCTCAGTTGGTGAGGTTCTTGATCACCTGCTAAATACTCTTGGAACTAATTAAGTTACTTCACAGGGTACGACTCTCTCGAGAAGTTCCGGTCAGAAATTACTACCGCGCGTTCCATATGTCGCATTGAAAACGACTCGCCTCTTCCAATTGGGGTCGGCTTCCTAGCTTGGCAACTTGAAACTAACGATTCTGCCGCCGAGCTGCTTTCCGCCGCTCTGGAGAGCAATGTAAAAGCTATTTGGCTTGCGTTTGGGAACCATCTTGATCGATGGGTCAACAAAGTGCACGAACACAACCAGAAGGTTGGAACTCGCCGTTCAACCGCCATTTTTGTTCAAGTCTCATCCACAGACGAGGCTCTCTTGGCAATGAATGAATTGCATGCAGATATCATTGTCGCACAAGGTATTATTTGTCACTTCTGTGGGGCATGGGCGTGGCTTATATCAAATTTAAAGGTATAGAAGCAGGGGGGCATGGGGCAAGCTATGCACTTCCCCTTCTGACACTTGTACCCTCGATCCTTGCCGTGACACCAATTGACGGGCCCCCCATTCTTGCTGCGGGAGGCCTGGCAACTGGGGCGCAGGTTGCATCACTTCTCACACTCGGCGCTTCGGGAGTGGTCCTGGGAACACGTTTTCTCCTCTCCCCGGAGAGCTTGTATACAGATGCACAGCGTAAAGCACTTCTTGCCGCCGATTCAACGCTGTCGGTGCGGACCATGGCCTTTGATCACGCAAGAAACACTTTAGGCTGGCCACGCGGGATTGATGGGAGAGGCTTGCTCAACGGTTGGTACGATACCTTATTTCAGTGGATAGTTACTCATTGACATCTTCAAACAGACACAGTGAAAGATTACGAAGCCGGAGTAAGCATGGATAATATACGCAGTAAGTTCATGGAAGGAGCAAAAGCCGGTGATGCGAGCCGTATGCTTGTTTGGGCCGGTTCAGGAGTTGGATTAATGAATCATATTAAACCAGCAGAGGTAAGCACCTTTGTATATGATATCTATCCTATCGTTCTTATTGTCAATGGAAGGAAATTGTGGAGGAGGTCCATCAAGAGTGTTTGGCCCAATTGCGAGCCTCCACGACATTGTTTTAGCTGAGTTGTATTGTCAGATCACGCATTATCGCTACCGTAGACCTGGTAAACTCTTGCTTGTATCAACATGAAACTCGATTGCTCTGTCTTAAATCACAGGACCTGTGTTTGTTTCTGGCTTTATTATGGTCAAGATCCCAAGTAGGCGTCGACCAACAGGACATGTAGGAAACTAATTCAAAAATAGGGCCAACTTGCAGCAGACCTACGAGTTGTCGTTCCTTGGAACTTGCTGGTCAGTGCAAAGATAGGTTTCAGGAGGAAGAATTACATCACTCGTATTATATTCCTGCACCAGACGTCCTCGCTGAAAAGGTTGGCAATGTAGCTACAATGCACGATCATGAAACGTGCTTTATCTGCACCATTTCTGGTGGATTAAATTCAACTTGCCTCACCTCCTCGTGCATTTTCCGGATGTTCTTCTTCCACTCCGCGTTACTTGCATGCCGGTGACATCGTACTCCCGGTTTGGTGATTTGTGAAATTTGCAATACCAGGAATCATGCACTTCTTTCTAATCGATGTCCATCGCTCTACCAGTCACCGCGTCGAACATCTCATTCCAAGATAGAACACCAGTACGTATGTGCATTCTAGAGGATGTCTCTTGGCTTGGACTTTCTGAATAAACAGAAGATGACCTTCAGGAGGCCGAAAGTGAAGGAGCTGCATGTTCATGTCCTTTTCTAATCGAACTGGCCCTGTCTTTCCCTTAGTGTGCAGCTGGTGAGGCATACGAAGGACCCCCAGCTGCAAGCCTATGAAGTCCCTTTTCGAGCCGCCTCCCTTCAATAACCTTCGACCTGGCTCATTTCCAGGTAGGAAAGACTTCCACGAGTCGAATGATCATCCGGGCACACGTGCAGCATGAGGAAGGGCATCTTTACTGTGAATAGCGTTATATTCATCTCTGCGATGCACGAATGCACGAGCGGATCCCTGAATAAATCATCGGTGACCAAGAGAATCTACCAGTTAAAGATAGGATTTTCAGCCTGCTACATACCAAAGGATCCACTCGGCATACTGCACCATCTATATCACCATGCTTCCTCAAGCCTCTGTCCTAGTCTCAGCTGCCATCTCTGGCACTATACGTCAAATCGTGAACGGTTGTGAATTACCCACCTGATCGAAACTTAACTGATTGCCAGCCGTTATGCAGCTTCGCGGGAGAAGAATGCAATATAGAGTTGTCTGAGCCGCACTAAAACTATAGACACTGCCATGCACAAGCACTGCAGGATACCGATCTGCTATAGTCATGTTACGTCCCGCTTCAGTTCAAGATATTTTTGTGCTTTCTATGCTGATATGAGTCGGCCCGATGGAAGCTAATCTTGAGTGATCGTGCAGCTATACTCGTCGATCGCAGTAACTAATACGGAAAAACCGACGTGAGATCTTGGATGCTACTGTGCACTGCGGGCTACCTGGGACCTAGTAGCTATTATGCCATTTTATGAAGGCTATCACCGAGTTCGAATGGAAGTTATTCAGAATCAGAATGTCGTGTTAACAACTTAAGGATGGAGGGGGTCATCGCGGTGATATGAAAATTGCTATCTCAAGCACACCATTTCGACTGAATGGACATGTAACTGGATCCGGAGCTTAGCACTAGGACCCACTGTCAGTAATGTTGCACCTGGCAAATGAGCTTGAGAGCGCAATCATGATGCTACGATGAGGAACACTATTCTTGTGTCTTGCTAATCTTTCCTAACATAAAAAGCACATCTCGACGAGGATTATCCGGCCATCCGGAGGGAACTAGGAGGGAAAGTTTGCTCAACGTTTGCTTCCATCTTTCCCACTAAGTGTCTTAATCTCCGCGTGTATCTCCCTGCAGCGGAAGTCTTCGAGCTTCATGGTTCTAGCCGCACCGAATATCGATCGTACTTTGTCTATGTTATATGTGGATCATACATTAGAGAGGTCTTCGTGACCGAGTCCTGGAGATTGAAACCGGACTCCCGACGAACAAATACACAGCTTGGACCCTTTGAGAAGAGGATGCTGTTCCATGACAGGGAATGATTGTTCAACTCAAACAGTTAAATTCCATATTCTGATTCTTCCTTAGCATTTCATTGTACAGTTGGTTCTAATTGGTATGACAAATTGTTCTTCTGACCCGAAACCATTTAATGCACAATTTCGACAGTAAGATCACCTTGGTTGATGGAGTCTCCTGCTCAACCCAAGTCAGTCAATGGCAGTCTCATGGTGGAAAGAGCATCAATCTGACCTTCTTGGACGACGACGCGCTTGATATGCCCGGAAACAGGCGCAGTAACAGCAGATTCCATCTGTAGAGCACCTAGTAAGCTTACAGAAGATATCACTATCGCACACCAAATTTACCTTCATCGCGCTCAGAACTGTAGACAAATCCGACACATCAGCTGATATCTAACTAGAATAGATCACATCCGGGTACTCACCACAAACGGGATCTCCCTTCTTAATCTCCTGGCCTTCTTTGACGCGGACTTCCACAACCACGCCCGACATAGGTGCGCCGACCGAGCCAGGGTCAGAGGTAGCCTTCTCCCGCGAGACTGTCTCAACAGCCGAGTTCTTATCTTCCACAGATACCGCGCGGACCTAGTTAGGGGGGAGTATATTAGACTTTACAGCTATCTATCCCATGAGAAGACTTACCTCGCCGTTGACCTCGAACCATACATCGCGCTGAGCCCGGCCCTCAACAACTGGGCCGACGGCCATAAGGCGTATGATGAGGGTCTTTCCGGCCTCGATGGAGATGTGCATCTCCTCGCCGATATCCGGGCGTCCCAAGAAGTAGCGAGTTGGAATAACACTGAAGATAATTTAGACGCTTTTCGGATAGCAGTTTAGTTGCTAGACTTACCTCAGGTCGCCATACTTCTCGATGAAGCCTTGGTATTCCTCGAATACCTACTAGAGCTTAAGTACATAATTTCGTACAATGAAAATATAGCAATTTACCTTAGGATACATGACGTAGGAAGTGACATCTGCGTCTGTGATATGTTTTCCGAATTTGCTCCGTAATTCCGCCTTGATCTTCTTGAAATCCAGAGGTTCCATGGTCGCGCCGGGACGTCCATCGATTCTCGGCTTGTTCCTGATCACCTTCGTGCGCAGTGGTTCTGGGAAGCCACCCACGGGCTGCCCAAGGTAGCCCTGGAAAAATTCGACTACTGACGATGGGAAGTCCAGTTGATCGGCACGTTCAAGGACATCGGCTTTTGATAGCGAGTTAGATGTCATCCATTGTGCAAAGTCACCAACGACCTTGGACGAGGGTGTAACCTAGTCGCACGACTAGTTAGCTGAAGGTTGCTTGAATTCACCGAAGTCTCTATTACCTTGATGATGTTACCACACTATGATGCATAGATCAATTTACTTGGTCTCTCTGAAAATATGGTCTCCACTTACAAGGTCGTTCGCTTCTATGTACTTCTGCTTGATGACTGTGATCGGGACACGTGCGTCAATGCGCTGATTGACACAAAGCTAAAAAAGAACATACCCGTCCACTGGGTTCCGAGGCCAAGTTGGGCGGCTTGGAACTATTAAACATACTATCAGATGAAGCTTATACGAAAGGAAAGTGCCGCAGCCTACCATAAGATTCGTATATTGACCACCAGGCATCTCATGATCAAAGACACTCGAATCCGAGGCACGAACGTTAGCTTCGAAGCAACTATAAAGCATGCGAACTTGGCTCCAGTAAAGATTAAGGGCCTGGATATCCTCGTAGCGGATTCCGGTTCCCAGAGCTGTCTGTTCTAGAGCCATGCAAACTGCACCCATAGACGGCTGAGAGGTAAGGCCCGACATGCCTGTACATCGAGGTCAATTAGCGCTAGAAATTTTCTTCGCTAAAAGAAGACTCACTATCGATAGCGACGTCCACGACGTCGGCACCAGCCGCTGCACATGCGATCATGCTCGCAGTGGCAATACCCGCGGTATCGTGCGAATGGACGTGGATGGGGAGGTCTGGGTGAGCCTTTCGGATAGCGCCAATGAGACTATCAACAGGGGTGAGTTTCTTGACGCGCGGAGAACCCAGTAGGAATCTCACAGTTTCGCGGCTTCCGGTTTGAGCAATCCGGCCATATCCTTGACACCAAGGACGTGAATTCCTTCCTTGACAAGCTGGTCCACGAAGTCAAGATAGTACTGCAGCGTGTACTTCTTCTCAAGAGGGCTTGCAACGTCACCGCTGTAGCAGACAACGGCCTCGCAGACACCTCCAGCTTTCTTCGCCGCGTCAATTCCGAGTCTCATCTAGAAGTCATGTGATCAATATCATAGAGAGCAGTCGCTACCCTCCGTTACGTACGTTCTCTGCAGTTACAAACGTAAGTCAGATATTGTCTAATACACGCATTTCATCTTACGCACCGAAGTAGTTCAAAGAATCAAAGACCCTGAAGATATCAAGACCGTTCTCCACGGCCTTCTTGGAGAAATCGTAGATGGCGTTGTCGCTACACAAAGGCGAGTCAGCACAATTACCTTGCTCAGTACGGGTAATGCTCACGGATAGCTGGTATATCCAACACCATTGGCACCGCGAACTAGTGCCTGTAAAGGGACATTGGGGACCAATTTACGCAGAGTGCGCTAATAGCAATCTAAATCAACAGCTTCAACCTCAGCAGAAGATTATAACACACCAGACGTTCCCAAGGATCTTCATACAAGAAGCGCATAGCAACATCGAAAGTAGCACCGCCCCAGCACTCAATACTGTACGCGTTGGCGAGGGCATAGCTAGTCTCCTTCGCAATGTTGACCATATCAATGGTACGCAGACGGGTGGCAAGGAGCGACTGGTGGGCATCACGCCAGGTGGTATCCATAATGAGGGTTCCAGGGTATTCGCGCACGGCCTTGGCAAATGCTTCGGGACCATGCTCAACGATGATGTTACGCCAGCCGACGGTACAAGGGAAAGTGGTATCTAGAGGAGCACCGCTGAGCGGGTCCTCTCGGCTTTGGAGCTTGGGGATGACAATTTCGGTCTTCAGACCGGGCTCTCCCTGCGCAACTGATCAGCTAAATCTCACTAACTTGCAAAAAGAAACATGTTTACGGATTGGCCCTTGATAGAGCTTCCATTGACAGCAAGGTCTCCAAGGTAAGCAAGGAGCTTCTGCGCACGATTCTGGCTCTGGACAAGCTTGAAAAGATCAGGAGTATCGTCGATGAACTGTAGACGCGAGTTCAGTTGTTTCTTACTTGATAGATATTGGCGTACGCACGGTAGTCCACGTCTTTCCTCCAATGAAGATGTCGTGAGTGAGAAGGCGGAACAAGAAGGGAATGTTGGTCTAAAATAAGAAGGTCAGTACTGCATGCAACTGAGCGTTACATTATGCTACAGACCTTGACACCGCGGATACGGAATTCGACAAGTGCACGCAGCATCTTGCGCCGAGCGACCTCGTATGTGGTGCCGCTGACACTACATTTCACAAGCAAACTGTCGTAATGAGGCTACTCAAGATTCAAGTGTCAGCTTCGAGCCTAGAGATCCCATGAAACACCTACCGTAATCTGTGCACCAGCGAACCCAGAGCTGGCATCGAGACGGACACCATTTCCACCAGCACTGCGATACACCTCAATCTTTCCAGTATCAGGCTGGAAGCCTTGAGCAGCATCTTCAGTGGTGATACGGCACTGGATCGCAAAGCCGCGCTTTGTGATAGCATCTTGGGTGAGTCCGAGCTGGGGAAGGGTCGCACCTGCGGCGATCTGGATCTGAGCAGCGACGATATCGATGCCAGTGATCTCCTCTATGGACGAAGAGTAAGATCGAGCACTTCAAGGACGGAATAAGACTGAGACGAACCAGTAATAGTGTGTTCAACCTGGATACGGGGGTTGATTTCGATGAAGTAATGACGGCCCATCTGGTCTACTAAGAACTCGGCGGTTCCCGCATTCCTATAGCCAACGCTCTTCGCGAGTTTAATGGCATCAGAGAGGATAGCCTGGCGGACTTCCTCAGGAAGGTGGGTGGCCGGGGCGACCTCCACGACCTTTTGATGTCTGCGCTGGACGGAGCAGTCACGCTCGAAGAGATGTATGGTGTTGCCCACGGCATCGGCGAGGAGCTGGACCTCAATATGGCGCGGTCGCTCGAGGAAGCGCTCGATGAATACGGTGCCGTCGCCGAAGGCAGCCTTTGCCTCACTGACAGCGCGTTCGAAGGATGACTTGAAGTCAGACTGTTCCCTAACGACACGCATACCGCGCCCACCACCGCCCATAGCGGCCTTGATGATGACTGTATTTGCAACGTAAACCGGTGTTCGGAGATTTAAAAAAAAAAGCATTGAAGCACACCTGGAAACCCGTATTCTTGAATAAACGACTCGCCGTCGGTGTAGCTATCGACGGGGCCAGGTGTACCTGGGACGACCGGGACGCCGACCTTCATAGCTACACATTTGGTTTAGAATGATTATAGTCAGACTAAAATTAGTGAAACTCACCAAGGGTCCTGGCCTTGGTCTTATCGCCGAGTCCGTCGATAACCTCAGGGGAAGGACCAACGAAAGCAATGCCAGCTTGCTCGACCTTCTTCGCAAACCCTGCGTTCTCAGAGAGGAAACCATATCTGTAATTTTTTAGTATTGCGAATAGTGAGAAAATCCAGCCGAACTCACCCAGGGTGAATCATGTCAACGCCATGTTCCAAAGCAATCCTGATGATGTCGTCTTGCGCAAGATATGCACCGACAGGAGTCAATCCTTTCCCAACCTGGTAAGCTTCGTCGGACTGTGAGGAGAGGAATTAGCGGGCAGGTCATTTTGACTGAGCAGAAATATCACCTTCTGACGATGAGCTGATAAGCGATCTTCGTAAGAGTAGATCGCGACGGTGTGCATGGCCAATTCATGGGCCGTTCGGAAGACGCGGATGGCGATTTCCTAGATAAAAAAGAACAGAATACTGAGCACAAACCATCGAGGCATCGAGCATGGTGGGAGCAGGACGTACACCGCGATTAGCGACGAGAATCTTGGTCAACGGGCCGCCGTGTCCGGCAGCCTTCCTCCTCATCGTCTGGATGGAATGCACGGGGGTGCCAGGGGCACTGGGAGAGCCAGCAAACATCGCTGCGAGCCGCGGAGGGTGGAGAGTAGTGCTCGATGACTGTGAAGCCATGGTTGAGGTGAAGTAACTGTTGCGCGCCGATCACTTGCGACCGTCCGGGTTTTTCACTACGATCGCGGATTAACGATTTGCAAATCAGGAGCCGATGAATAGAGCTGAACCACAAGGGTCCCGAGGCTTGTTATGGTCTGGAAGAGAGAAGTAACGACCTTTCTTACGCTCGGAAACTATGGAGATCGCAGTTAAGAGAAAGACACTTGAGACCAGGGTGCTCTTGGAGCCACCGCCGCAGCTACTGATAACCAAAGTCAATTAGCCTTCTTGCATGTTATACTATACCAATTTGTTATTGCAACCATTCAGGCCGGAATTAAAGCGGGCACCCGCACCATCTCCACTTCAGCCTGCTGCTCATATTCTCGAGTCCCAGGGCCTCTACTGTCCTGCAACATTATCGAAGCAAACCGAGGTTGGACAGTCCCTGTCAAATTGTTATCGAATCTTAGCGCAAACATTGGCATCACTCTTCGGCCGAGTCCATGTGATTGTTCCTTCCCCGCAATAAAAGGCGCAAACGTCCTCTTCGGAGCGGGGAAGATAGGCTAAGTACACACACCTCTCCGAGTCTCTACATACATGATAAAATATTATCTCCGTACAATTACGCTCCTCCGTCTGTCCGTCATGTCTATGTCCACGTCTATGGTTTCCGATTCGCTAGAGGTATAATGGCATCTGCCTGCATCCGACTCTCGATCTTCTTCTGATTGTTTTTTGCCACTGCGTATATGATTCCTGCAAAGAAGCCTACTCCCACCGCCGATACAGACCCCAACGTCACAGGGTCCCCAAAGAACAGCATCCCTGACGCCGCAACAGGCAGCTTGTTCAACGCACCTACCATACTATAGCTATCGATCAGCCTGGCCCGCTGTGAAGATGGAAAGGCGAGAGACGAACCTGTACGTTGTACTGCTTGTTGTGCGAATGCACCACGCTGTGGTGTATGATATCCCTACAGCGGCCGCTCCCGAGAATGCAATAGCCGTCAGCAGGAAGTTACGGGTCTCTGGCGGGCTAATAACGGATCAGTCTTTCTCACACCTCCGGGAGGAATTCCACCTACAAGTTACGGGTGAGATTCTCCGTCCCCCAGTCTTCCACGATGATAGAAAATACGGCAAGAACCGGGATACTCAGCAAGTTATTGTAGAACATGGTGTCCCAGTCAGAGAACCCGGTCGCCTTGATTCTCTTGCGCATGGCTAGGACCTTGAAAACGACACTAATGTTAGGGAGGTGTTGGCTGATGATGACGTGAACGCGTACGTAGGTTGCGCTCACGAGGCAGTTCGATAACATCCAGAAATATCCTATGTTCAGTTTCCGGACGGCACCCGCAACATCCTGCAGCGATGCCAGGTTTACACCAGTGGCAGCCGCAGGGAGAGAGCTGGAGATAGTGGTAGTGACATCCGACCATGCTGCAATAACAGATGATATCACCTATTCCCAAGATCATCAGCAAACGCGTCATTAACATGCATAGGACGTACCATGAATACGAAGGATACAAGAGTAAGTGCAGTTACCTTTCCACCAAACCAGAGGACTTCTCCATAGGCCTGTATCAAAAGAACGTCAAAATTAGTGCTACCAAAGAGTACGCAAAACCTACAATTAGGATAATCGTCAAATTCTTGAAGATGGTATAAACTGGAATGCTGAGGTATTGCTGCACATAACAAGTTAGCTTACCCCACCACAAATGTCAGACTTTGCCACGTACCAAGCTTTTAGAACCCGTATATATCACGCTAACGAGGAGGAAGCTGATCGGGAACCATTTTTTGGCATCTTGTGTATCGAAGGCGCGAAACGAGATGATCCCCGCTTTCTTCACGATAGACACGCATGCAACACACACTGAGGATTGTATGCACAAGAGCAGGAAGGTCATCGAAAAGTTCGCCCCGGATACGACGAACTGCGTATAGTTGTCAGGTAAACGGACCGGTACATGGCAGTAGTGATACAATATTACGTGCCTTGTTCACCACTGTCATTAGAATGGACGCGACGCAGTAGCACAATACCGAGGGTACTGCACGAACTCATCAGCAACGTGTCGAATTAGAATAGCGGGAACTTCACATACCTGCAGACGTTGCTACCACCTCCTTCAGCGCCCCCGTAGCGATGGCCTTCTTTATCTCTGCTGCATCTGACTCCTCCGACGCGCCTGACTTTCCATTATTTGAAGACATAGAAACACGAGAAGACGATACACAACGCTCAAAGAGAGTTCAAGCTAGTAGGTCCACAAGGCAGAGTCCGTGAGGCAGTCCCCGTGGCACTGATGGACACAGCGTGTAGAGATAAAGTTGAGAATCAAGGATGGTGGCAGAGTTGGAATAAAATAAAGAGATGCTGCAGAGACAGGAGACGGTGTTGGCAGTTGTACCTGATGCCTTGCTGGTCGCTCACTGTCGTAAATGTTCCACAAGCTGGCACCTCTTATGAAGTCACGTGACCTACTGAGCGGATCACATTCCTCCATTAGATCAACGCGGTGGCGACGCGTCGATCTTCTCCCGAAGCTCAGCCGAAGGTTATATACCTCCGCCTCCAAACATACGAAGGGCTCGAGCACCTCTTGATCGGTGACATTGAAAAACAAGCGAAAGGGGCTTCTACTGCGCAACTACTCTGACACATTTATCTACCCTCTACCAAGTTGACAAGAATGCAGGGCCTCGGAAACTTTGCACTAGGCGAACACTCGAGCCAGGATCACACTGACCGGCGATTGCACTGTGCGGGGTTAAAGAGAGGTTAGCAAACCGCTGGCAAACCGTTTCTTTCGCTCCTTGTGACATGCGCTGCTTATCTCGGAGCTTGAGCGTGGTTACGGGGAGAAAGAACTTTCTATCTCGACTGGAGGCTGATCATCTGGTTCGACATGTTGATTCAGGGTTGAGGTCGGAAGGATGTTTGTTTGCTTCACCACCAGTCCGAAATACTTAACGGGATGCCATGGACACCTCTGTACGTGAATTATTTGCGATAAAAGCAAGATAATCAGTGTGAATAACATCCGTCGGGCCGTTGAGCTATGTGCTTGCCACACCGGCGTACATCGCTTGACATCGACAGATGTCATCAACACATCTGCTACTGAGTGTTCCGTGACGAAAGGACCGACATCTTCACAGTTATATCCTTTGAACTCGGATAATTTAGCAAGACTTACAGAACTATAACTTTTGAAGTACTTACATACATACGTGAGCCATGTAAGGCGGCGACCTGCTGGCTTCGTAAGTGCCTGAATCGTATGCAAGTACGTACCATCGTAGCCTCCGTCTCAGGGGCAGATTAACCTCCATAGATCGATTCCAGACGGCAAACTTCAAGACTAAGACACAGAATTGGCACAGAATCGTAGATGGCAGTGAGGTAAACTGTGCAAATTCAGAAGTTCAGAATTTCGAGAAAAAGAAGAGATGCGTAAATAGCCCCGATAAGATAAAACTGCGAGACTTACGGTGAAGGTGGGATTTGGCTGTAGGAACTTGCTTGTATGTAAATGCATCAGTGACGCGGGGGATGATGCACAGCGATGCAAGAGGATACAAGCGCGCGCAACGCGCTTGCGTGCTACAATGAGCGTGAGAACTATTGCGTGACTAAGCCACGCGTTACAGACCGCGTTCGACTTAGCGCTCAGCGTGGCATTGACCAACCGCAAGGCGACAGCGACCACGGTCTACGACAACTTGATTCCAATCACCTTCCACGTCTGCGCGCAGTATACTCGCTCTTCCGTCAACCTCGAATTTCGCTCCAATGGCTCCCAGTTGGCTCTCCACGCTTGCCTCTACAGGCATGGCGGTTGGCCCTCCTTTAGTGAGTGCTACCTTCTATGAGACTATTGAACAATGCTTAACGAATGTTCCCTAGGTCTATGCCGACCAAGCCTTCTCCATAGTCCGCAAAAAGTACGTCCAGAATCTTTCTTTCCACCGCGAACAACTACTTACTTACATCGCCGTTCCACAGAGACGCAACAGGCTTCTCCCGTGATGTCTGTGCTATCCTGTCACTATCCTCTTCTCCGCATTTCGTTATGCAGGGCACATCCTGACACGTAAACTCTTTAGGCTTATAGCAAACATTACTAGATGTTTCTTCTGGCTCGGGTACGTTTCTCTTCGCTTTGTAATACTTAATAGACTTTGTTAACCAGGAATTCCATGCTTACAGGAACCACTTCGAGAATGCGCTCCTGGTTCAGTCAATATTAATGATTCTAGCTCAGGTATAATTCCGCTTCTGAACCTGCCCATCTATCCCTCCTGTCTAATAATGTTAATTTAGCTGGCCCTTCTCTACATCTGCATTCTATACCGCCCGCGACTAAGTCCAGAAACAGTCGGCGGCTCTTCCAGACCATTATCGTTCTGGCAATGGCCCATGTACACGCAATACATCGAGTTCTTAGCCGGCCTCATGTACGTTATTTACCCGTGGTATCAGAGACGTCGGTTACTGAGCCGAGGGTTGTTACAGAATATGCCAATCGATACTTTACCTGATATTTAGCCGCTCGGATATATTCATCGACATCCTGGGTTTTATTGCTCTGGGGCTCGAAAGTACACTCCCAATCCCACAATTGATCAGGTACGTTCTTACGGGTCATGCCTTACTTAAATTGATACCCTGCCTCCAGTAATTACCGACAGAGATCGCTCTATGGGTTTCGAATGTCGACATTGATCGGCTGGGCAGGTGGTGATTCTTTCAAGTGAGCAACATCGCGGTCCGAGGGATTATATCGCTAATGTTGTCCTTCTCAGGACCGTGTACTTCTTCCTCCAGCATTCGCCTCTCCAATTCAAGGTCTGCGCTATCTTCCAGCTCTCAATAGATCTCGGTATGCTTGCCACTTCTTGATCCACTGTGAAACTTCATTTGACGAGTCCCATCTAGCTATCGTCCTCCAGAGACTCATCTACGGCAACGCTCCGCCATTTTCCACATTACTAGCTGAGGAAGACGAGCTGGAGCAAGCACTCGCACTCGCAGAGGACTGAGCGACCCTGGAGCAAACTATACGGTTATAACTATTGTACGACATGTGTTATTATTAGATTTGTTTCCATCCACCGGAATCTCATACATGAAGCATAAAAAAATTTCATGCCAATGAGCCGCTTCCGCAAACGATGACATTGCTCTCTCGACCTGCTTCCATCTCACACCGGCATACTGGATCTCGCCTGGCAAGCCTAAGTAACATATCTATCCTTATTCGCCGCCGGAACCGTGGTAGGCAGGGGCGAAACGGAGATCTGGGTGGGTAAGCTCTATATCGGTGACTTATGAAGATTTGAGAGTGGGAGCAGGAGAGATGAAATTAGGGTCTTGTCCAGATACCCGAGGCGGTAGGAACCCGTTTGGCTGGAATACACAAGCTAGCTCTAATCGAGCAGGATCTTCCCAAAGACTTTGAAAGAAATAGCGTGTGTATGTGTGCACCTTATGTGTAACTGATAGCATCCATCACAAGGAATGAAATTTTGGGGGTGTTCTAGGCCGAGGAATACCCTGCAATCCAACGGGTGGCGGTGGGTCAGAATCCAACTCTTTTGCCAATCGACAGAGTCTTCATAATAAGTCTTAACACTACCAGGGTCTAATCTTATCCGCTCGCTGGATGTACGGACGGCAGCACCTTATCAAGTCTCGCTGCGATAATTGCATGCACCTCACTCGTAAAATGCAGCTCATCCATCTAGATCGCGCCGCCTTCCTCGTTAACATTGCCTTCTTGAAAGCCATACTCTTCAGGGTCTTCCAGCACGGTAGAGGTAACTTAATATGCAGAAAAAAATAAACATAGAGACTTTCGCGCTCTCGGAAGCGAACCTCTTTGCTTTCAAATAGAGATTTTCATTCTATGTGTTGTATCGTTCGGATAGGACATCCGATAGCTGGCGTGCTGTGTCGAGTTGAAAATATGGATAAGGGTTGTAGAAACAGAACGGATTCAGCAGGCTCGCTAGCAGGACTAAAATCTTTGTGTGGGACATCGATGAGAAAGAAATCTCGTGCGCCGGCTTTAAGGTATAGCTCGTCCAGGCCGTCTTCGAAAAGTTTGTCAACAATGTCTTCCAGATACTCTGCCTCTGTTTACCTATAGAAGTGACAAAACTGTTGGATAACGGCCCAGAACACGAAATATAAATTTACTCACCCGCAATCATTAATTCCCAGCCAGAGCATTGACTCGGGGACGAATTAGTGAGTAGTTCTAAAGTAGACGAAAGAAATTACTGTAAAGTGTGCTGGAGGGGTCCAGAGATGAGGGGTCTATTGGGTCAAGGTTCGTCAGAAATAGTTCATGTTTCTTGGGGAATTGTTCTAACAACTTGTCAAATTGGTCGGCCATGTGATCTTCTACCGTATGGCAAAGCTGTAGACTTCTATCTGGTTTTCACCAGGTGAGTACCTTCTGGTGTTAATCGGTTTCAGGAGGTGCGCCAGTTGAGCGAGAGGATTACTGTCAAAATGATCAGCATATCATCGGCGAAGATAAATTCATATCTAAGTTTTACAGTTGCTAAATTGCGTTGTAGAGTCACCACTGCCAAAGAGAATTAGAAAGACAGTGTCGTGCAAGGATCCTCAAATATAGGACCAAACCCACAAGGCAATCAAAACTTCAATACTGTCAAGCCCATGCCAACTTTGCAATAATGCAACTCTTCTGCTTCGCACGTTACCGTCGAGAAATTAATGTAACTGAATTCAACTTGAATGAGAGCACACACGACTGCTTCGAGGCGTGGCTGTATCTGACTCTGTCATTAGCGTCGCGCTGGACGAGGAGGACTCCGGCATAATAGGCACTGATTCTATGGCCTACAATGCTTAAAATTATGAGCTGAAGCAAGATGATAAAGGTGAGGTGCGTCAGGAATAGCGGTCAGAGCCGGATTGTGACCTTATTCAGAGGACACCCTGTAGGACGCGATGGCTTCGTCGAATAGTTGCTCTTCCGCAGGGTATATAACCATTGATGTCATAGCAGCATGGAATAGGCGCAGCGCTCACAGCAGGTCGCAGTAGATGGTAGCAGTGACATGAAGTTAACGTGTTCGCGCTCACGGTGGCAAGCGGAGGCGCAGCTTGATGTAAGGGGACAGGACAATAAGGCCAAACACCGTAACTTGCCCTTCCTCACTATTCCCCAAATTCCACAGCCGTAGCGTCCAGTAGGACCCCTTACTTTCTTCCACCATGGCTGTTGTGGACGCTTCAAAACCTATCGCTTTCTGCGAGCACCTTCAGCTCTCAAGCCTGGGCGTACAACCCGCCTCTATTTCGTTCCAGGTAAGTCGACGCGACGCTGCGCTGGTGACGTGCGTGTACTGACGGAAGCTATGTCTGCTCGCGTACTCTATAGGTATGGCCTATCTAAGACTCTTATTTGCGTCGTTTATTAATCCTTATGCGCCCTGCAAGACCTTAACTTTAGAATCGGACAACTTCATCTGTGTCCGGGAGAAAGTCAATGAACAGAACCAAGTTGTCATCATCGACCTCTCTGACGCCAACAATGTCCTCCGACGCCCCATTTCAGCCGACTCCGCCATCATGCATCCCCATAAGAAGATTCTGGCGTTGAAAGGCACGTATACTTGCGTTACTTCTACTCCCAGACTAACGTAGTCATACCGTTGCTAGCTGCACGCACTCTGCAAATCTTCAACATTGACACGAAGCAGAAGGTCAAATCGCATGTCAACAACGAGGATATTGTGTTCTGGAAGTGGGTCTCACCGACCACCATCGGCATGGTCACGGAGTCCGCGGTATACCACTGGTCAATAGAGGATACCAGCACACCACAGAAGATCTTCGACCGCCATCCTACTCTCGCGGGCGCTCAAATCATCAACTACCGAGTCACCCCGGATGAGAAATGGCTGGTTCTTATCGGCATTTCTGGAAACTCGACAAACCCCTCTGCGTTCAAAGTTAAGGGGTCGATGCAACTATACAGCCGAGAGCGGGGAGTCAGCCAACCTATCGAGGGCCACGCTGCTGCTTTCGCAGAGATTAAGCTCGATGGCCACCAGAAGCCGACGAAGCTGTTCACATTTGCAGTGCGCACGGCGACTGGCGCCAAGGTAAGCTTCCAAGTACCTCACCAGTATCTCTTCTAACCTGGCCTCCAATAGCTTCATATCGTGGAAATCGACCACCAGGCACCCGACCCTCCTTTCACCAAGAAGGGTGTCGATGTGTACTTCCCTCCTGAGGCAACCAACGATTTTCCTGTCGCCATGCAAGTTTCCAAGAAGCATGGCATCGTTTACCTCGTTACGAAGTATGGCTTCATCCACCTGTATGACCTCGAAACCGGCGCTTGCGTATACATGAACCGTATCTCTGGTGAGACCATCTTCGTCACTGCGGAGCATGAGGCGACAAATGGTATCATTGGTGTCAACAAGAAGGGCCAGGTGTTGAGCGTCAATGTGGACGAGCAGACCATTATTCCCTACATTCTTTCGACGTTGAACAATACAGAGCTTGCCTTCAAGCTGGCAAGCCGCGCCAATCTTCCAGGTGCTGACGACTTGTACGTCAAGCAGTACCAGCAGTTGTTTGCCAGCGGACAGTTCGGAGAGGCGGCCAAGATTGCTGCCAACTCACCCCGCGTAAGCTGTCCTTTCTATTGCCAGAATATCCGGTCTTTAACAGCTGTGTTCGTTATTTTAGGGCATTCTCCGCACCGCTGCTGTCATCGAGTCGTTCAAGCAGGCGCCCGCACCTCCTGGTGGCTTGTCCCCCATCCTTCAGTACTTCGGTATCCTCCTCGAGAAGGGCGAGCTCAACCATATGGAATCGCTCGAGCTCGCTCGCCCTGTTCTTCAACAGGGCAGGAAGCAGCTGCTGGAGAAGTGGCTTAAGGAGAACA
Source organism: Nidula microcarpa (assembly GCA_036937055.1). Classification (NCBI taxonomy): domain Eukaryota; kingdom Fungi; phylum Basidiomycota; class Agaricomycetes; order Agaricales; family Nidulariaceae; genus Nidula; species Nidula microcarpa. Next base: position 95,169 of record JASFDD010000013.1, on the reverse strand, counting down.
AGGTCAGTTGCAGCGACGCCTCCGTCTATAGTACACTGCGTTGACTTCATTTATAGCTTACATGTAGCGAAGAGCTTGGAGACATCGTACGCTTGCATGACATGACCCTTGCGCTCAGCGTCTATCTCCGCGCGAATGTCCCCAACAAGGTCATCGCCTGTTTCGCGGAGACCGGTCAAACCGATAAGATCGTCCTGTATTCGAAGAAGGTCGGCTACACTCCGGACTATGTTGCTCTTTTACAGCATATCATGCGCACCAATCCCGAGAAGGGGGCAGAGTTTGCAGGGCAGCTCGTCAACGACGAGTCCGGCCCCCTTGTGGACATCGAGCGGGTACGTTCAACTCAGTGCAATGTCGAACTTCATCCTCGCTGATGTTCTCGAATAACAGGTTGTAGACATTTTCATGTCTCAGAACATGATCCAGCCTGCCACCTCATTCCTGCTTGATGCTCTCAAGGACAACAAGCCCGAGCAAGGCCATCTGCAAACCAAGTTGCTGGAGATGAACCTTGTCCATGCCCCTCAAGTTGCGGATGCCATCCTCGGCAATGAGATGTTCTCGCACTACGACCGTCCTAGGATCGCCAACCTTTGCGAGAAGGCTGGTTTGTTGCAGCGGGTGTGTCATTACATTATTATCAGATATCCGAGTGGCTCATTTCAGGTATGTAGGCCCTCGAACACTACGAAGATCTGGCCGATATCAAGCGTGCTATTGTGCACACCGCTGGGCTTCCGGCAGATGTAAGTACTGTGGTCTAAGGTGTTGATGGTTTTTACTCACGACTTTGTAGTGGCTTGTTAACTACTTCAGCCGTCTCACGACCGAACAGTCGATGGCGTGTTTGCAGGAGATGCTCCGGGTCAACATTCGCCAGAACCTTCAAGTCGTCATCCAAATCGCGACCAAGTACTCTGACATCCTCGGGCCGGTCAAGCTCATCGAGATGTTCGAAGGGTTCAAGAGCTTCGAGGGTCTCTACTACTACCTCGGCTCCATCGTCAACCTCAGCGAGGACCCAGAGGTCCACTTCAAGTATATCCAGGCTGCTACCCGTACTGGCCAGATCCGCGAGGTGGAGCGTATCTGTCGCGAGAGCAACTACTACAACCCGGAGAAGGTTAAGAACTTCCTCAAGGAAGCTAAGTTGTCCGATCAGCTTCCGCTCATCATTGTTTGCGACCGATTTGACTTCGTCCACGATCTCGTCCTGTACCTATACCAGAATGGGCTCACGAAGTTCATTGAGGTATATGTTCAGCGCGTCAACTCGGTCCGGACTCCGCAGGTTGTGGGTGGACTCTTGGATGTTGATTGCGATGAGACTACCATCAAGGGTTTGTTGGCTTCTGTCACTGGAAACTTCCCCATCGACGAGCTCGTTCAGGAGGTAGAGCAGAGGAACAGGCTGAAGCTCATCTTACCATGGCTTGAGGCTCGTATCCAGGCTGGCAGCCAGGATCCTGCCGTGTTCAACGCTGTTGCTAAGATCTACATCGATAGCAACAACAATCCCGAGCAGTTCTTGAAGGAGAACAACGTGAGTGCTATGCTATGTTAACATCGTCATTTTACTGATTCTTAACATTTATTCGTGTAGCTTTACGAGCCATTGATTGTCGGAAAGTTCTGCGAAGCCAGAGATCCCTACCTGGCATACATTGCTTATGCTAAAGGCTTCTGCGATGACGAGCTCATTTCAATCACGAACGACAACTCCATGTTCAAGCAGCAAGCTCGATACCTGATCAAGCGTCGCCAGCCAGAGCTTTGGGCTCAGGTCCTTACCCAAGAGAACATTCATCGCCGTGCTCTCATTGATCAGGTACAGTTTGGTTCATTCTTCCGAATTACTGAATCTAATATCATGTGAAGATTGTCGCCACTGCTCTTCCGGAGTGCACCGATCCCGACGATGTTTCGATCACCGTCAAAGCCTTCCTGCAAGCTGACCTTCCCATCGAGCTGATTGAGCTGTTGGAGAAGATTGTCATCGAGCCTTCACCCTTCAGCGACAACAAGAACCTCCAGAATTTGCTGTTGTTGACTGCCATTCGTGCCGATAAGGGCAAGGTTGTGGGCTATATCAACAAGCTCCAGAACTATGATGCTGCCGAAATTGCCAAAATCGCGACTGAACATGGATTGTATGAGGAAGCCCTGACAATTTACAAGAAGCATGATCAGCATGCAATGGCCATGAACGTCCTCGTGGAGCACATCGTGTCCATCGACCGCGCCCTCGAGTTTGCCATCAAGGTCAACAAGCCCGAAGTGTGGAGCCGACTTGCAAAGGCTCAGCTTGACGGTCTTCGCATTAAGGATGCCGTTGGTATGTCGTTTCGACGATATGATAGACTTTTCCTTTGCTAATTGCTGTATTTAGACTCCTATATCAAGGCCGAGGACCCCTCCAACTTCGCTGAAGTTATCGAAATTGCCAACCATGCTGGCAAGCACGATGATCTCGTTCGCTATCTCCAGATGGCGCGCAAGACTCTCCGTGAGCCGAAGATCGACACCGAGTTGGCCTATGCTTATGCGAAGACCGACCGTCTGCACGACATGGAGGACTTCCTGGGAATGACCAACGTTGCAGATATTTTGGAAGTTGGAGAGAAATGTTTCGAGGACGAGTTGTACCAAGCGGCCAAGCTGCTGTTCACCAGCATCTCGAACTGGGCACGTTTGGCTACTACTTTGATCTATCTTGGGGAGAACCAGGCAGCCGTGGAGAGTGCTCGGAAAGCAGGAAATACACAGTGAGCATACTCTTTATGTTTCCCTACTGCATATCTGACTCGCATGACAGGGTTTGGAAACAAGTTCACGCTGCTTGTATAGAGAAATCAGAGTTCCGCTTGGTAAGCCACACGTTTCAATATTCGTCCATGTTCTAACACTTTCTCTCAGGCTCAAATTTGCGGTCTTCATATTATCGTTCATGCGGTTCGTTTGCCTTCTGGAAGCTATTCTAAATCATTCCTAACACATTCAATAGGAGGAGCTTACTGCTCTTATTCAAATGTACGAACGTCTGGGCCACTTCGAGGAGGTTATTGGCCTTTTGGAAGCTGGTTTGAGTCTTGAACGTGCGCATATGGGTATCTTCACCGAGTTGTCGATCCTCCTCAGCAAGTACAAGCCTGCAAAGCGTAAGTCTTTATTACAATCCTGCTATTTTGACTTTTCGTACTCATTTTGTGATCTACTACCATCAGTCATGGAACACTTGAAGCTCTTCGTCGCCCGCATCAACATCCCAAAGGTTTGATGGTCCCTCAATCTGTATGTTGTAGCATCCTAACTCAGTGTTCTGAAGGTCATCAAAGCTACTGAAAAGGCGCATCTCTGGCCGGAGCTTGTCTTCCTGTACATCAAGTATGACGAATTCGTAAGTCTACTTTCAGTCGTACGACATGCTGTTAATTGACGCATCTCTTGGTAGGATAACGCGGCTCTCGCGATGATCGAGCGCTCTGCAGATGCATGGGAACATAACCAGTTCAAGGATGTCATTGTCCGGGCTGCTAATGTTGAGATGTGAGTTACTTTTGATTGTAATTTGTAGAAGTTATGCTAAATTTACACAATTCTTAGCTATTACAAAGCCTTGACCTTTTATCTTCAAGAACAGCCTATCCTGCTCACTGATTTATTGACGGTGCTTATCCCTCGCATCGATCACAGCCGAGTGGTTCGCATGTTCCGTCAGATCGACCACATCCCTCTCATCCGCTCTTACCTCATTGCTGTTCAACATGTAAGTTCTCCCAGTTTTATCAACAGCAAGGAGCAATACTCAGAGCAATACAATATAGCTTAACATCGAAGCTGTCAATGATGCCTACAACGACCTGTTGATTGAGGAGGAAGACTACAAGACTCTTCGCGACTCTATCGACAGCTTCGATAACTTTAACAATATTAGCCTTGCCAAGCGGCTAGAGCGGCATGAGCTTCTCGAATTCCGACGACTTGCTGCTCACCTGTACAAGGTATGTCACGATATTCTGGCTTCTTTATCGTCCTTCTAATTTTGCGCAGAAAAATTCACGGTGGGAAGAGTCGATATCTCTTTCGAAGCAAGACAAGCTTTACAAGGACGCGATGGTCACTGCTGCAGTTTCTAGTTCTACCGAGGTCGCAGAGGAGCTGCTGTCGTACTTTGTTGACATAGGCAACAAGGAATGCTTCGCTGCATTGCTCTACATTTGCTTCGATTTGCTTCGTTCCGACATCGTAGAAGAACTTTCATGGCAGCACGGCTTGAACGACTTCTACATGCCATATAAAATCCAGGTTCAACGATCGCTGGTCGAGAAGGTAAGGTTCAGTGTATCTTCGTATATCAGCTTCTGATCATGTGGTGTTTGCAGTTGGCTCAGCTGGAGAAGGAGGTCAAGGAGCGGTCAAAGAAGGAGGCGCAAAAGGAGCAGGTCGAGGCAGAGGCTCCGATCATTAACCCCGTGCTGATGTTGACAAATGGGTACGTCCTCTTATTCATTTCCCTCGAAGTATGAAGCTGACATGTGTTGTGCAGATCTGTCGGTCAGGCACCTCCAATGAACGGCATCTATCCTGTGAGTTCTCCTCACTTTTCACCGGTATCTATATACTCATGAAGTTAAATTCGCTTTAGGCGGCAACAGGATACGGTGGTTTCGGTGGTGGCTTCTAATTTCTCATTGCATACTTACTGTCGGACGTATAATGTTGTTTTCACGTTTTCGCTAATCGGATGTTTGTTCTCGAATCGATGACTGCCATAAGTAAGCAGACAAGTGCCTCAAATATCAAGGTCCGTAATTATGCAGTGAAGAACTCATCGTGAAATGAAGTTAGTATACGATAGAGAGCGACATGAATCTAATGTAGATGGTGGATGGACACGTAGTGAGATACAAATGCAAAGCGAAATCATTATGCAGGAAAGTGTCTGAGAACAACCCATGTAAAATCGGCATAAAGTAGATGGTGGGTATCACGCAGTATCATGCAGGTGGGCGAACCTCGTCGTCAGTAGCGTAGGAGAACATATCCCGTCGTCAGTAGCGTAGGAGAACATATCCCGTCGTCAATCACATCACAATGCACCCCAGACCTCCTGAGCCCTTCGCTCTTGTGCTTAGTGATACGCGCGCTGCCTCGTAGAAGACTTCTGCCACGCCACGGTTATGCTTCGAGCTACATTCTAGGATAAAAGAAGCATTGGTATACAAACTTTTTGAAAGGATAACAAAAAACCCACCGAGGTATCGTGATGCTCGTATTCGTCGTGCTACAGCAAGGCCTTCCTCGTATTGCACAGGATGTTGATTGTAACGTTGTAGTCTTTCTTTCACTGAGCGGTCGTCTCGAAGGTCACATTTGAGAGCTTTATACACGAAGAAATGAGTTGAGATGAAGTGATGTATAAGTAGGAACAACCGACCAACAAGAACGAGCTATAGAGGAAATATATTTCAGAGAACAAGCTAGGAGGTTGGGAAATTCTCAGAGTACAGACCTTCACTCCTGGACAATACTCAAGAATCTCATCAAGCCACTGCAAAAAATGCGTGCATAAGTTGTCTGATCTGACTATAGGTCGTAGTGGAGCACCTTTGATTCCACGTTTTCCAGTGATGTAGGATTGTCCACCTGGTGAATACAAAGGTGACAATTAATTATACGACAGAATTATTCCCGAAAAGACTTACTGAGAAGCAAACCATGACAACATGGGTCTCAGCATATGACAAAGACCGCAGTCTGTCAAATTCCTCTTGTCCTATTGAGTAACGCAGCAATATACGCAGTTAGAACGCCGAATACAGCTATGCGCTGTTGTCGAAGATGAGGAGATACATACCTGCCGTGTCCCATAAGCTCAATTCCACTAGTTGGTCGTCGACATGGAGATCATGGACGTAGTTTTCGAAGACAGTAGGCTCACTGCAGTATTTGACTCCGAGTCAGCACACGGGGACTGTAGACCGGGAAGGAGATAGTGACCGGAGATGATTACGCACTATACTTGTGTGAAAAATCCTCTTGTAAAGACGTTCAGCAGCGATGTTTTGCCTTTGTGGAGGTAAAAGAAGTGCCATGAGCCACAGCAGCATATTCCGAGAAAGATGAATACGCACCGCATGCTCCATCACCACAAACAACAACCTAGGTGTATGGTCAGCTACACGCTCTTTATCCTTCCCAAGACGTGCAATGCCCCACCTTTCTTTGTATCTACAGGAGATTGACACCGCTGCTTTAATTGACAGTTTCGAGCAGGTGTTACAGAAACTGTAAACTCACCGATCTGCTTCGTCCAAACGCAGCCGTTGCTCCAGACGCTCCGCAGAGAGACATTTCAGGCAGTAAAGTGGTATATTCCGTGCAGAACACAAGAAATTCCGGCAGATATAGGTGGGAGAGGTATGCTGTTAATGACGGTCTACAATGTACATGTCAAGCCAAGGCCCAACCGGGCCCCCGTGTTGGCGAATTCAGTTCACGAGCACGTGACTACTGGACACCATTCTCGGTGACCGGTCGGCGTCAGGGACGAACATGTCCTGTTCATCCTAAACACTGACAGCGAGCAAGGCCTCTTCATCCTTTCATCATCCGGCCTCAGGAGAAAAGTGTTCTAGTACATTCAGCAGCGTGTTTATTGGTCATAACAAGTAAACTCTTCATCGGTACATACAGTTTAGTACAACATTGAATTATCGTTAGCTAAATAAAGTCGATAGCGCGTACATAGCTCAAACATATCACGGACGTCGATGCAACAATGACGTGTCAAATGAACGCCAAAATCTGAAATAGAAATCTCCAACTCTGCATCATCACGTTGCAAATGTATCCACGAAGTCTTGCCAGGTGCTCTGCATGTTTCCCTCTGGCGATCCAGAGCCCCTCCTTTGCATCGGATTCGCCTCCAGCACCGTCGAGGGTCCATACGCATTGCCATTCATTATGCCACTGGATCCATAGTCGTATACAGGGAAATATGACGGGAACACCGTGCCATTGGCAGACGTATTCATCATGCTCGACGATCCATTGTGGCTTGATACAAGAGTATTTTGTTGCTGCATCATCATCTGGGGCTGTTGCTGGAGCATTTGTGATTGTGTTTGCGATGAATAAGAAGGAGGTTCTGTCTGGTATGAGGATGCCATGGTTGTCATTCCGAACATTGACGCCGGCGACAGTTCTACGTCAGAATACGGTCCTGACTGCTGTTGCATCTGGCCATTACTTGGTTGGAATGATTCCAGGTACTCTCTGACACTCGGATGGATATCGTTGTGCATGCTCGGCGATAAGGGCAACGGCACTATGGGGTTTTGTGTCGTCGGGGATCGCTCCAAAATCTGTGGGGATGAAGGCTCCTTCTTCGCTACAAGACGCGTCTTTCCTCCAAGGATCGAGAGCTCATCATTATCATCGTCAGGAGTGGGTGGCTCGGAACTGGAGTTGTACCGCGTTATAGGAGAACCATTGCCCCTTCGGAATTCTTCCAAGCTGAAGTGTGCCTTCTCTTGCAAGTTCAGCATAATACCCTAGTGGGCGATCCGTTAACTCCGGACATTACATAGGCACGGATCAGCTACGGAACACTCACCAGGACTTTCTGGGCACGAAAACCACGGGCAGCTTTCGAAAAGAGCTCACAGGCGGAGTCCAACTGGACAAGGGCCGATGGCGCGAGACTCATCGAAGGACATCGAGTGACGATAGATCCGAGAATGATCTGCGGACCAGTTAAGGATAAGAAATCGCAGGAAATTCACTCAGGACACAGAACTCACCGCGCACGAGAACATATGGGTCCACAAGAACCATATCCGCTCACTTGGCTCCTTCAACTGGGTATGCAAGTTCCTCATCAACGCGACAAGTGAACCTGCACTGCGATACGCCGCAATGACAGAGGTGCCGTATGGGCTTCCAAGCGGATCCTTGGGATGATCACTAATGGCCCTCGCGAAGAAACTTCGATGGAGATAGAGGAGATCTATGTCACACACAAAAACACCGTTAGCCGCCCGGTCAATAAACCAAATTTAAAACTTACTCATTTCCCGGATGGCGAGAACGATATGACGTTGGAGGGTGATCATGATGGTCTCGGGGAATCCTCCAGGCCGGGGCTCCGAGCTACCGAATCCAGCTACTTGAAGCACGGGAGGAACTGGGAATGCTCGCATCTTTCGGTCCAGCTGGAGCACAGTAGCGTATGTCGGCATCTTCGCACCGAATGCCTGATCGTGAAGCTGGTTCATACACTCAGATGCAAAGCGGTGCTTCCACGCATGGACTGCGGCACGATATCAGCGACTGTTGCTGACTGCAATGGATTGACTCACAGCTGAGCTCGTCAGTAATATCACCCGTATGCGGCATCTTGCAATCGACATGGGGAAGGGCGAACGATGGTGGACGGCCGAAGGTCAAGCATTGCCACGAATCATAGGTGAATAGCTCCCAGAACAATTCTCGACGTCGCTGTGTCTCTACTGGGTCGACTTTCCAACGGCCACTATCGCGATCTACAAAACAGAAATGCGTCAATCTCTGCTTTTGGTCAATGTTGTCATCTCTGCACTTACGAAGCCCAATCTATAATGGGATGGATGCAGAGTTAATAACAGGAGTCGAAAGCGATGGATAAAAATAACTCACACTCTGCCCGACTTTGACAGTGATCCCCATAATCGCCCACCGAGCGCCCGAAGACGTGCCATGCCGGTCCGCCAAGAAGAGATAGTAGGTCATCAGATACTGCATGAACCCCATACACGATCAGTCTAACCGGAAAAAGTGCGGACCTCGAGGCACCCACCAGAGCCTGGACAGCGTTAATGGTCGGATCCTCGAATAGAGAGTTGTGGAAAAGGGCAGCGCGTGCAAGCTGATGGTATTTCTCTGCTTCGATATTGTAGGCAGGGAGATTGGTGTTCATGAGCGAGCCAATTGCAAGCACTATGAACAGCAGCGATAGTCGATGCGCCAAAATAGGTTCTTCAGAAAGGAGACCCTGATTAGAATTGTAAAATTGGCTGTAGACATCACTATCGAAGGCATCAAGAGATATGGGATTGTACCTGGAGACACAGAGACGTTCGTCATCAAAGGAAGACAGAAGGTAAACAGATGCTTACATCCACGCGGCATGGCTGTAATATATCGACCTCAACTCTAGCGCGGTTTCTGTAGGGGGCAGATACCAGCAAAGCGTTTGCAGGCCTACGTTGTCGCTTAGTGAAGCTGGTGAGATCGGGAAGGCGGCAGCTCGCTTGAGGATCTCAGCGGGGAGAATGGTCTGCAGATTAACTAAGGTATCGTCCTGTGCGTCGTCGTCCTGTGTCTCGTTCTGAATGATATAAATCATTTAGATGGCAGACCCATAAAAATTTGTTACGAATCTTACTTGAAGAAAATACTGCAGAATAGATGTAAGCGGACAAGAATGGGGCGGGAAAGAGTAATTCGTACCCAGGAATTGGCAGTCTGCCCGTAGTATTTGGTGCGCCCCGAAATACTTATTGAGAGCGAACCAAATGCATCGACAACATCAGGATTAGGCTCTTCTTCCTTTACGGCTTGAGGAGATCCATTTTTCGAGCTAGGGCTCTCGCGCTGTAAAGGGGCTTTGATCTTCAACAGGTCTTCAGTCAACAGCGGATGCTGTTCTGAAGATAGATGTGCATGGGAAGACCGAAGCGCATCCTCAAGTTCCCGCACACGATTGGCGAGTTCTGAGATCTTTTCGTGTAACTCTTGCGTAGAAGCAAGCACAAAGCTAACAACAAAGTTAGGAACTCATCGCTCGAAAGCTGGCAACAGGTGTCGCGCACCGATTGCCTTGGCCCGTGGTGAGTGAGCCCTGGAATAAAATAAATAATTAGCGGGGCCGTTGACTGAATTTCAAGGGCGTACATCAGGGCAAATAGCACCACACCCGCGTTTAACACAAGAACTACATGGAATCGCTCGATCGCATCGAAGCTTCAGGCTATGGGTACAACGAATTACCAGATGGCACTTGTTAGAATGATAATGACTCGGAAGAAGCCTAGATAGGATCGCACCGTCTACACTCAGCGCAGCTTAAGCGAGTTGCCCCTTTCCTCCGTTTTTTCGGGGCGTCGTGCATTCCGTTTGATTCCAATCGTCGTTCGTATGGTGGGGACAAGGACATCGAGGAGTCCGGACTTGATGGGAGGAGACAGGGTGTGCACTTTATGAAGTTCCCTTGTCAGGGTCAATTTGAGATAGCCGCGGCCCTTCAATCGGCCATGCGGAGATATCCGCCTACGGGTTGCTTCCGTTCGCCGGTGGCAGTGCATTTGGGTGATCCACCAAAGAATCCAAATTAATTCACAACAAAATCCAACACGGTCTTTGTTCATCTCCTGCCCGCCTTCCTGGCATAAAGCCTTTCGACTAAATAACTTCGTGCTTTATACGACTCTGTAGGTCCTCTGAGAATTTACTCCGAACGGGACTTCTCATCCTGAATTCATTGATAGTGTGGAGTTTGTTCCAAAAATGAATATGCTCAAGTGACTATGGACAAATCAGCCGGCCAGGCTTGATACACGGCTAGCGGTGTCGGCACTTCTGGCCCCGCGACAAGTGGAGATACAGCTCTTCTTGTACCCCTTTCCAGTCTCGTTGTTGCTGTTTGACGTTTGGCTTCTACATGTGGCTTCCCGGTTTCCACCTTCGCGTTTCACTAAAGATTTTGAAAGAAGAAGCTGTGGACTACGCTTTCGAATCGACGGTGTGCAGGTGTATCCCGTGTACCTCCTATACCAATACTTGCATTATCGCAAAAAAATCCTTTTTGTTTGGCATGGGATCGCTGTGATAAATGACCTATCGCACTCGTAGGCTCCCCGCAATTCGATCCCGATCACATTTGTGGAGATCTTGATCGTGATCGAGTTTCAATTTGAAGGACCCACCAACTAACACTCGAGGTTCATGCAGGCTCATCGACTATCCGTTCAACATCTTTCGGAATTACGGACAGGAGAAATTTACGGCCATTTGATTGCCATTCACTTCTCAATGTCGGGATTGTGAGAGAGATATGGCAATGCGGCGCGACATTTCGAGGCACTCCGCTAATAGGTACTGCCTCGTTTCCAGGAACTTACCTCGTTTATATGTTGATCAACGGTGTTTTATGCCCTACTGTATAATTTATGTCCGTACACTGCTGATCCTTTATCCTGTGCATACTTCATCACATAATCTTTGTCCACGCACTCAAAATCGGGGAAGTGATCATCACAGTACTTAGGATCGGGGGAAGTGAGCTCGATTCTCGTCTGATATGTCAACCATGTACTATGGAAAAATATTGCTCATCGATCCCTCAAAAAAGTAACAAGTTCGAACCGGTGATAAATGATGATGTATTGGTAGATGACTCGGACCATCTTCGCTAAATAATATTCTCTCATGAGTTCAGGTATCGCGTTGATTCCATGAGCTCTCTAGGTCATTTTTCTATTAAAGGACATGTGAGTACATCTATTTTGCCTTTTCAGAGAAGATAACGATCCTAGGTCCTGTATTTTGTTTTGCTTCGAATCTGTTAATTTAGAAAACCCTAAGACATTCAAACGATCTCCGGATTGGGGGTAGTTCTACCCCAACTGGAATAATATACTGCTCGACATCTCTAACACCATTTCACAAGTTTAGGGACGCGCGGTCTCATGGAACACACCCAGGCCATTCATAAACACCACACCCATTTGTCTCAGTTTCCACTTCCTCCGCAGAGACCCATTCTCATGTCAATAAAAATAGACCTTAGTCAGACCTGTGTACAGGAAGCCGTTTCCACGAGGTCGGCGATGCCTTGATGTATTTGTGAAACTGGGTCTACTTCTACCGAACCCTATTCCAATGCTCGAGTAGGGTAGAACTTAATAGGTTGCCTATCTTGAGGTAACTCAGGCCCGGATATCAGGTACATAGCAGTACACGAAGCCTAACCAACTCAGAGGTGTTTATCCAAGGGCCTTGTCCTTAAATAACGAGTCGTATCGTATGTATCTCCGCAGCAACGGAATCTCGACACTAGTACGCAATCCTTTCGACAGATAATATTATAGCATAAGGATTTGACACGGATGGGTAAATCAAGGGCTTATGGGACGCTAATCCACTGCTAGATTCTAATAATAGTGTTCATAACCTTCGACACGTTGCGTAAATTATTACCCTACGGGAAAGTCGAGCTTGTCTCTGCTTGTCTTCTGATATGGTCATGACCACTAGTTCTCGTCAAATTGAAACTTCTCAATCAGCCCTGAAGTAGTAATTTCTTCCATCGGCTTGTCCAACTGGACCCGGTAAAATGGTGACCAGAAGCTACTACTTGGTCCCATGATCAAACATGCTCGAGTTCACGTTGGTGCTCTCTCGTCATCCTCTTCTTTCGGTGAATTAAAATTCCCTGCCATCGAGCCGGATCAGTCAATTGGAAGACGAGTTGAGAATATTAATATTGAGAAATCAAATATCTCTACTTCCTAGATATGTCGAGTACATAATGTAATTAACCTTGAGATTTTCCCGCGACTTCTTTGCTCACATCCGTGTCACAAAGGGCAATCAGATGTGTCCGTGTTCCCGGGAACAAGTATTCACAACCATGGATTTTATTCTTGCCTCTCAAAGAAGGACTACACTTCATGGGCGTGTGCGTGGGGGAGGATCTAGAGCTATTGGTCCACGTAAATGATGAGTACAGTTGGCACATAAGATTGCGATGAGATACTGTAATAAATTTGCACACCATCCTCAAATACGATACACTTGATTTTTTGCTCCACCCAATAGTTGTTTTTATTCACATCTTCAATAACTCGCCGAGTGGGATAATTTGGTAGTTCCAAGTTCCGGGACAAATGGTCTCTACACCTACTCTCAGATATAGTGTTATTTTTGCTCCCTAGACGCGGTTACCATTAAATATCCCATCGAATAAGACCGTTTGCATTCTGAGAGGCTTCCAGAACTTGATGAATATTTCAGAATTTCCTTCATATCCGTTTCAGGCGTAGACGTACTGTAATTACGATTCCCCCGATTCGATCGTATCTTGTTTAAAGATGCGTTCAGTAAATCAAAGTTCTGCCGGTATATATAGCTTACTTGTCTCCACCAAATAAAATTTATGCTGAAATACGCTTTGAACACTTGTTGAACGTTGACCGTCGAGCATGCCCGATGCAAATTACGATCGATCGCTTTCTTTTCTGGGAATATCTCTAGCCAAATTTGGACGGGTGTCGAGGCGACGATGGAAAGGTAGGCTCACATAAGCCCCTCACACGGTACCATAGTCTTGCTTTGGGGTCACATATAAAGTACCTTCGGTGAGCTAAAGTCCATTCGAAATATCCCTTGTATAATTTAGTATTATTGGAAGCATAAAATCGTCAAAGTGGAATACATAATAAGGGAATATAAATGGTATGCGTCAAGCCAGCAAGTATATCTCGACAACTAACTAGCACAGTACTACTCACGAGAGGCGGCGTCGATTAAAAGAAGGCTGCAGCCCCCTGATATCCACCCCAATATCAACCGAGCACTACGGGGAATAAAAGCCCAATCGAAGCTCACTATCCCAGCACCACTCTTGGACCACCCGAACCTACCGGGATACCCTTGCCCATCTCCGTCGTCACCCCCATATCCATCAAATTCGTTACATCCTGCACCAGAGCATCATTCCCAAGCCCATGAATATCATCCTCAGGGCTTATCGGCTCTACCATTGACGACACATCCGAGGCACTATGCATCGAGTTGCGGTGCACGTTTGTCTGCAGCGCAGGCATCTTCGCTGATCCAAGCGTGCTACCCCCAGACGTCGCAGAAGCGATACTAGGTGTCCGCGACCCAAAGAAGCCGCCAAGCTTCTGCGTGAGGGGCGTAGCCGTAACGGGAATCGCGGTCGTGGGTGTAGGCACGGAGGGCAGATTCTGCTGCGCCCCAGAGCGAGGGGCAGGATCCAATTTCCACAGATTAAATCCCCATCCGGGTGGGCCCTTCTTGGGATCTGTTGCCTTCGGTGTTGGAACGAAGGCGGGAGAAGGCAGGGCCCCAGATCCACTCGCGTCCATGACACCGATATTGTTCTCAGCGATAAACTCCCTCAGGGTCTTGACGCACTCTTCCGAGGCCTCTCTTGCCTCTTGGGCTTCAGAGAGCTCGTGCTTTGACGTTTCTAGTTCATCCTTTGCCAGGAGAAGTTCCTTCCGCAGTATGTCTAGTTCGGCAGCAGAGTTGTCTGGACTGAGGAGATCAGCACTGGGAGGTGACTGCTTGCCGAAGAGACCTGAGAAGCGTCGAGAGCTTGATGGGGGAGGAGGGGGACCATTCCCTGACTCGGCGAATGTGAGAGTTTGTGCGTTGGGGCTGGTGCTAAAATCCTGGGTCAAGAAGGCGAGGACATTCGTATCAGAAACGGAGGAGACGCGTTTGTGGCCGTTGGGTCGGCCGGATCCGGTCAATGGAGTAAAGGAAGCGCGCTTGGAGGCAGGAGAGGAAATGAAGGAGGCACGCGATGTGTCGACTGGGGCCATGCTCTGGCGACGACTCTCCGTCTGAAGCCGCATAAGGCCACGTCTGCGCCGAAACAGGGCACTCAGTACGTCTGCCTGGAATCGAAACACGAAGGTTTCCATACCTGCTCTCCTCAACCTTCGCACGCAGCATCGAAATCGCCTCTTCGTCCTCCCGCATCTTCCTCCTGGCTTCACCAAGCTCTTCCTCCGCCTCGGTTGCCTTGTCAGTCATTAACTGCAGCGCATCCTTGAACGACGCCTCCTGCGAGTGCGCGGAAGCCAGCATCCTGACGAGGTCGTCTCTCTCCTTGGTCATCTCCGCGAGTGCCTGTCTGAGGTTGACGACAATATGCGCGAGCACATCGGGATCGAGGGCGTCATGTATCTTCTTCTGGGTCTGTGCGGCGAAGGTAGGATCGTGTGCGGGCGGGGAAGTGGGTGGGGACTCCATATCTGTCAACTGGCGTTCTAATTCAAGGCTGAGATCTATAGAGAAGGGGCGGTCGCCCTCTGTGTTGGCAGGATCGCTGCCCGCCGAGAAGGGAGCGTCGAATTCAATGTGATTTCCATGGGTTGATTCGTGAAAAGAGGGCATTATGGTCGTGAAAGAGAAGTGGTTGCCAGAGCTACGGGTAATGCGGGGCGTAACTCAGTCCCGCTGGGTAGACAGTTGCAATTGTGAGAGAGAACGAAAACGGGAATCAGACGGCGACAGGACTCCGGTGAGCGCTCCCGCGAGCCGCGAGGCAGTAACCATACTGCTTAAAGTCACGTGGACTCATTTGCTGCGGCACCGCATACGTGTTCCAGACTGAACCCAGCCTCGAGCAGAAACTACAATTTATTCAAATCAAAAGTACATTCTTGTTATGCCTATTCGAACACTCTCCAAGGTCTTGCCTTTTCTTTCATATATACATCTTTAGATAATAGAATCCGAAACATTTTACCGTTTTTCCATGACCGAGTAGTGGTTTTTAAAGTTTTCAATTATTCGCCGCCGCGTTAGTGTGCGTGTGTCTTCTATTCTGACGCGTGCGTGAGCGCATCGATGCAGATGATCCCGTCGCGCTCGCTCCAGGGGTATCCCCACCGGTGCACCCACTCTCGGACGCCTGTTGCTAGGCGTGCGCGGGATGCGCCCCGCCCGACGTCCTGGGTACCGGTGTGCTTTTCTTCTCCGACGATAGCATAAGCTACAAGTCCATTAGCACCATTTACACTGCTAAAACCATGTAAGTACTCACCTAAGCCGTAGAAATGCTCGTGTTCCAGCTGCAAGCACAATAAACATCCAAAACGCAACATCCAAAAACAGAGCACATACCGCGAGCAAAAACTCCTCCAGAACCTCCGTCGCCTCATTCGAATGTAGCCCATGAAGATCCAGCATCGCCTCCGTCCTCTCCTCCGCCGTCAGCTTCCCATCCCCCACATCCCGACTCGCAATGCCTAAACACACTCCAAGCCCGCCACCACACGTCTTCCCCCGCGCCGCGCGGTCCCCTGCATCATCAGACCACCCCGCGTCGCGCGCGCGCACCGCCTGCTCCGCGAGCTTCGCGCGCTCCCTGACGAGCTTCGCTGCGGCCTGAGCCATCTCCTGTCCCATCTTCGCATTCAGATCGTGCCCCTCCCGGCTGAAGCGCTTCGCCGCTGCGCCGTCCCCGCGGCGCCACGCGTCCGCTGCCCTTGACAGGCACGCATTGCGTGCGGCCCCAAGCTGCAGCGCCCGCGAACGATACGCCATGTACAAATTGCTCACAGCATCCCCAGTGGCCAGCGTCGGGAGGAGTGCCGGGGGGCGCAGCCTCAAGCGGGGTGAGGGACGCGGCGCCACAATCGCCGACTGGTGGTGCAAATCGTCCGCCGACAAGCCCATAACCCCTCGTCTCGCCGGGTCCTCTGGGCGCTGCGGCGGCAGGGGCTTCTTCACTGCCGCCGCAAAGCGCGTGCGGCCCGGGTCATTATACATGCGATCAGGGTACTTCCTTCCTCTCCCCGCGCCATTATCGTACCCGAGGACGGGGAATTCGTCGGGAGGCGGGCTAGTATGTGCGGCGAGGGGCCCTTGGCCGGGCTGCACGCCCGCGCGGGACATGGCGACGTTGAGGCTGGTCATATCGACGTCCTTGGGCAGGTGGTGCAGGAACTCGCAGGCCTCGTTCTTGGCGCAGGTGCCTCGCAGCCAGAAGCGGCAGAGGGCGCGCTCGAGGTCATGGCTGACACAAAGCTCAGTATCAAGGATGGGTTTCGTTGGGAACGACTTACCTGAACCGACAGTCAGCTCTTAGACACTCTCCAGCAACAAAGTACCGGCACACGCGGTTGCCGCCCTGCACAGGGCGGCCATTCACATATCTCGGTGCACCGCGCCCCGCCGCTGCCGCCGCAGCGGGGTAACCTCTCCCCCCGCGAATTGGCACGGCCGCATCCCGCGACACCAACGTGACCCTGCCGCCCATCGACTGCATCCTGACCTGCCCGGGGCTCTGTGGGGTCGTCGGCAGGGCCCGGTCAACCAGCCACGCCATGGCGCGCTCAAAGTCGTACCCGTTCGCAGCTAGGGCATCCTCGAGCTCGGACGGAGCGAGGGTCGAGCCAAACACGGAGGAGAGCACGTCGAACGGGGTCATGCCATCCGTGAGAGCGGCAGCGGCGTCGGCCTCGGTCTCCTGTCCGTCGAAGGGCAGCTGATCGGCATCAAATTCGGCGTAGTACTGGAAGTGACTCTGGCTCTCGAGCGAGCGCGGGTCGGAGAGGTCGTCGCCCCACGCGCCGTCGTCAAAGTCGGACACAGTGATGGAGTGGAAGACACGAGGTGGGTTGCTCGGCGCAAAGGGATCGAAGGGATCGTCCTCGTCCTCGTCGTCAGGGAGGAGCGATGAGCGGAGGGAGGACGAGTTGGGGGTGCCTGCGCGCGCAAGGAGGAACTGATCCGCAATGAGCGGGGCGGCAATGGCGAGGTTGGACGTTGCGCGCGGGGAGTTATGTGCCCATAGATCGGGGGAAGGCGTGTCCGCGCGGAGTAGGGAGCCGGGATTAGACGAGGCGGCGGAGAGGGGACGGGTGATGGGCTTGAACTCGTTGGCCTTGGCGTTGAGGAGGCGCGGGGACGAGATGGGGGACGCGGGGAGGCTGGCGGTGTACTGTGCGTGGGCGTGGGTGGCCTGTGCGTGGGCAAGGATGGGCGAGGACTGGGGCGAGTACTCGCGGTAGTCGGTTTTGGCGGACATGTATGAAGCGGGCTGGCCGCCGGCGAGCGGGGACGTGGCGGGGGTGTGCGGGCGGCGGAAGACGAGGGCGAGCGGAGACGCGGGGGCGGAGGACGGGGTGTCCGGGCGGGCAGAGTAGAGACGGGCGGAGTGGGTGGAGGCGCGCGAGGAGGGGCGGGAGATGGGACGCCGGGTGGGAGTGAGGAAGAGGAACGGGACGCCGGCGACGTCGTCCCGGTGCTTGTGCATCAGGTCCAAGACACTCTGTTCCACCTGCGGGGGTCAGGACGGTCAGCACTTAGCACACAGCACAGCACAGTGGACACGCACAGTTACGTCGTTCATGCCATACGTCGCCTTGAGCAGGCGCTTCAGCTCGTCCTCTTTCTCGTCGACGAGCAGCGCCACGACCTGGTTGACGAGCGACGGCTGCACGCGGCCGTGCTCGTCGGTCTCGGCGTCGCTGTCGTACTCGAGGGGCCGGTGCTGGCGGGCGATGGACGCCAGCTGGGCGCGGGTATGGGGAAACTTGGGGGCGGAGGAGGAGAGCTCGCCGGACGGGGAGTCGAGGGAGTCAAAGGAGGGGAGTGACGGTAGAGACAGCTGGGCAGCCATAGTGCCAGTACGTAGTGGTACAGTACAGACTACGCGGGGTATGGGGTATGTAGTAGTTGTATAATAAAAGTACAGCAGAGACGAGGAAAGCAATAGACGGCGTTTGTTGCAGGTGAGATCATGCCATAAATTGCAACAAGGACGTGTCAAGACAATTAACACCGTCAAGAGTCCCCACCTCATTCCCCACTCCATTCCAGGCACTCTTTACTACTCGTTGCAACGAACAGAAGAAAACATCTATCTCAGGGGTTCCGCTGTCAACGACTACTAGGCCAACATATGTCTCCATTCTCATCAACTCCTCGCTTGCCCTTCCGTCGAGCAACTCCCTTATCATCCCCCGCGCCATCCTATCGCCTCACCATGACAAATAGCTTCATATCACTGCACATCGACTGCCACTAGAAGTTTCTCGAAGCTGCATTGGCCTGTTCTATTACGCCGTGCATGTCTGGGGTCAAACTTGTCTCAGTTCTCTGAGTCTCTGGGATGCAATCCGCTTTTATAGTGCTCAGCTCCTATCTTCAAGCTTCAAGCCTCAATGCCTCATGCACATGTAGCGCGCCAGCGTTCAAGCAGCGAAGTTTAAAGTTATGTAGGGATACCACGGTTTTACAGAGGTACGCGATACTCTGTCGTGTCCGGTGTCGATCGCCTTACGATCAAATGGAAGATAGATCTGCTACGGGAGACTGTGTGAATCAACACCTAGAGCAGAAGACACGACATAATTCTAATATTTACTGGATGTTCATCTGGTTTACAAGCGAAAGTAAAATTGTGGCTATCGAAATGAACAATATGGCTCCCTTCTGTCTGTTCTGTTCTATATAGGAGAAAAAGACACAGATTACAATCGGTATGTACAAACTCATTTGTTAGTGCTCGGTTTAAACAATTATATCATTAGCATGTAAGTAAAGACAGACAAAATACTATATACCTTTCTCCATCGCAATACCCGTCAAACTATTCAGTACCTCCAAAGCCAAGCATTTACCCCGCCCCGTCTCCTTACCACGCCCACGAATTCGCGAGCCACAGAATACTGCAACCACCACGAGCAGCAGCACACCAACCAGTATCATCTCCGGTTCTTCTTCGCCACCAAGTGGCATCCCACCCTGTGTTTCCGTGTTCCCGTTCGCGCGCCGTCGCGAGCCACAGAACACCGCACCACGCGCAGCACATTAAACCCCAGATGTTTACCACCACCACCCCTTCTCCTTCCCTTACTCGCTGACCCACTCGTCGAATCCGACACCACTAACCATGAGGATTACTCGCCTTCTTTCAATGCCTGACGAAAGCAAAAGAAGCCTAAGCAAGACCCCTTAGCCCGAGCGCGCATTCGTCATCTGCTTAGTTACCTCTGAATAATCGACAGTAGCAGAAACCACTCACCGAACGGTTGACACACTTTCTCCAAGTCTTACTACTCGACCAAAGGCGAAGAAGTCTAAGTCAGACCCGTTAGCCCGAATGAATATTCGTCATCTGCTGAGTTACCTTTCCGTCGCACTGAATAATCCAACAGCAGAAACCACGCTCGCCGAGAGGTTGACTCACCTTGTCTGATTTTCAACGCCCAGCAAAAGCAAAAGAAGCCTAAGCAAGATCCCTTAGCCCGAGTACGCATTCGTCATCTGCTTAGTTACCTCTGAATAATCGATAGCAGCAGAAACCACTCGCCGAACGGTTGACACACCTTCTCCGAGTCTTACTACTCGACCAAAGGCGAAGAAGTCTAAGCCAGACCCGTTAGCCCGAGTGAGTATTCGTCATCTGCTGACTTACCTTTCCGTCGCACTGAATAATCCAACAACAGAAACCACGCTCGCCGAGAGGTTGACTCACTTTGTCCGATTTTCAACGCCCAGAAAAAGCAGAAGAAGCCTACGCAAGACCCGTCAGCCCGAGTACTCATTCGTCATCTGCTTAGTTACCTCTGAATAATCAACGGTAGCAGGAATCACTCGCCGAACGGTTGACACCTTCTCCAAGTCTTACTACTCGACCAAAGGCGAAGAAGCCTAAGCCAGACCCGTTAGCCCGAGTAATTGTTTGTCATCTGCTGACTTACCTTTTCGTCGCACTGAATAATCCAATAACAGAAACCACGCTCGCCGAGAGGTTGACTCACCTTGTCCGATTTTCAAAGCCCAGCAAAAGCAGAAGAAGCCTAAGCAAAACCCCTTAGCCCGAGTACGCATTCGTCATTTGCTGACTTACCTCTGAATAATCGACAGTAGCAGAAACCACTCGCCGAACGGTTGACACACCTTCTCCGAGTCTTACTACTCGACCAAAGGCGAAGAAGTCTAAGCCAGACCCGTTAGCCCGAGTAATTGTTCGTCATCTGCTGACTTGTCTTTCCGTCGCACTGAATAATCCAACAGCAGAAACCACGCTCGCCGAGAGGTTGACTCACCTTCCCTGATTTTCAACGCTCAGCAAAAGCAGAAGAAGCCTACGCAAGACCCGTCAGCCCGGGTACGCATTCGTCATCTGCTTAGTTGCCTCTGAATAATCGACAGTAGCAGAAACCACTCACCGAACGGTTGACACACCTCCTCCGAGTCTTACTACTCGACCAAAGGCGAAGAAGCCTAAGCCAGATCCGTTAGCCCGAGTGAGTATTCGTCATCTGCTGACTTACCTTTCCATCGCACTGAATAATTCAACAACAGAAACCACGCTCGCCGAGAGGTTGACTCACTTTGTCCGATTTTCAACGCCCAGCAAAAGCAGAAGAAGCCTAAGCAAGACCCCTTAGTCCGAGTACGCATTCGTCATCTGCTTAGTTACCTCTCGACAGTACTGAATAATCGACAGCAGCAGAAACCACTCGCCGAACGGTTGACACACCTTCTCCGAGTCTTACTACTCGACCAAAGCCTAAGCCAGACCCGTTAGCCCGAGTAAGTATTCGTCATTTGCTGACTTACCTTTCCGTCGCACTGAATAATCCAACAACAGAAACCACGCTCGCCGAGAGGTTGACTCACCTGCCCCGATTTTCAACGCCCAGCAAAAGCAGAAGAAGCCTACGCAAGACCTGTCAGCCCGAGTACTCATTCGTCATCTGCTTAGTTACCTCTGAATAATCGACGGTAGCAGAAACCACTCGCCGAACAGTTGACACACCTTCTCCAAGTCTTACTACTCGACCAAAGGCGAAGAAGCCTAAGCCAGACCCATTAGCCCGAGTAATTGTTCGTCATCTGCTAATTTACCTTTCCGTCGCACTGAATAATCCAACAGCAGAAACCACGCTCGCCGGGAGGTTGACTCACCTTGTCCGATTTTCAACGCCCAGAAAAAACAGAAGAAGCCTAAGCAAGACCCCTTAGCCCGAGTACGCATTCGTCATCTGCTTAGTTGCCTCTGAATAATTGACAGTAGCAGAAACCATTCGCCGAACGGTTGACACACCTTCTCCGAGTCTTACTACTCGACCAAAGGCGAAAAAGCCTAAACCAGACCCGTTCGCCCGAGTGAGTATTCGTCATCTGCTGACTTGTCTTTCCGTCGGACTGAATAATCTAACAGCAAAAACCACGCTCGCCGAGAGGTTGACTCACCTGCCCCCATTTTCAGCGCCCAGCAAAAGCAGAAGAAGCCTACGCAAGACCCGTCAGCCCGAGTATGCATTCGTCATCTACTGACTTACCTCTCGGTGGCCACACCAGAAACTGCGGAATGCGCAAGCCCCGACGGCCTGAATAAGCCCGCCAACAGGCCTGTTCTCCCGAATCTTGTAAGCACATAGCCATTCAACGTCTGCTTACTTACATCTCGAAATTGAATCATCCATAACAACAAGGCGAGCAGTTGAGAAATGCTCTTGAAGACCGCCGGCCTGAGTAAGCCTGGCACTTGACAGACCTGCTAGCCCGAGTCTTGTAAGCCCACACCCATCGGGCATCTGCTTGCTTACCTCTCGATAAAATCGAATAGTAATTCACAACAACAGAGCAAGTGGCTGTCCAGTGCTCAAGACCCGCCGGCCTGAGTAAGCCTGTCTACAAAGCCGTCAGCCCGAGTACCTTGTAAGCCCATGTCCATTCGTCATCTGCTTACTTGTCCTCTCGATGTTGAATAATCCACAGCTGCAGAAGTCTACGACGGCAGGAAACTGCTTTGCATGCCTAAACTGCTAACACCTCCCAGGCAACCGAACAAGTGCGTAAACATTCATCTCACCGAGCGAGCCCGCGCCGCCCCCATGACAAAGCCCGGCGGTACATGACATGACATGTGCAGAAGTGTAACCAGTCATGTCAGAGCCCGAGGCAAGCAGTCGAGAGAATAGCTTCTCAGGTACTAAGCCTTGTTCTTGATGTTCATCTCATCGAGCGAGCCCGCGCCGCTCTCATGACGCAGCCTGGTACAGGTGCATGTGCACGAGTTCAGAGCTCACAGGCGTATCAGAGCCCAAGGTAAGCAGTCGAGGGAGCAGCTTCGTTCGTAGGCTATGTGTCTCCCTCGGGAGTCGGGAGTCGAAGCAAGCAGTGCCGCTGGAGACTCAGAGGGCTGGTGATTAGGCAGTGAGATCGACTGCAAAGGTTTTCATTTAGCTTTTGAAGTCATGTACATAGACATTGTCTTTACCCACATCCTTCAACATATATCCTCCTCCATCCTGCCCATCAACACCCTAACCACCGCCACTGATGCCCAGCTGCCAATCACACCTGCCGCACCCTGCACCCTGATTCCGAATCCGACAAATGAATAAGGTTTGTTATGAATAGATGATCATGATCAACAACCCCGCGAAGTGATAGATAGATCGATATCCGGCAGATAGACAGCCTATATCAGCCTACATCACCTCAACATCAGAGGGACGGATACTAATAGATGGATAGATACCGCCCCTTATCGACTCGGCATCGCATCACTGCGACATCGGAGGAGGGCCACTGGACGAAGAATGGAAGGAAGTAGGGAGAGAGGTGCGGAACGGGAGCATGGCGGCTGGAAAAGGGATTTCCGCTGGGTGTTTTTGGCAATGTTGTCCTGGAGGAGGGGAGAGTTTGACAATTGATTGCGTGGAAGATGGAAGAGAATGTTATTGTTTGCCCGGAACTTGAAGAAAGAATGGAGCTGAAGGGGTGAATATTCGCGGAAGGAGGTGATGTTTGGTCGGAACTTGAAGGAGATGTTCGTCTGGAAGAAACGACCAATACAAGAATATAATGTCTATTTGAAAGAAGGAAGAGTTCGCGGGGAAAGGGAAATACTCGCGGACGAAGGAGACGTTCGCCTAAAGGAGTAAATGTTCGCGGACGAAGGAGACGGTCGCCTGAAGAAGTGAATGTTCGCGGAAATATTCGCCTGGAGGAGATGTTCGCCCGGAGGGAAGAAACCTGAACCTAGAACAGTCGAATCTATGATCAGCGCACTCCTACGGCCGCCTAATCACGCCAAATGCGGAATGTTGTTCTCTGCCTCGTGTGGTGATACATCAGTGCGGCCAAGTCAGCGAATGTCGAAGACGTATGTGGCGGAGTAGGAGATTTATGTGGCGAAGCAGTATGAATGGATGGTGAAGCAGAGGTATGTATGGCGAAGCGGAGTAATATCAGCAGCCGTATGTGGAGAAGCAGAGCCGTACGCGGCGAAGCACCAACACCACCAGAAAAGAAGTCTATCAATATCAGAAAAAAGCATAAACGTCATGACAAGTGCGCGAAAGTCTCCTGAACCGCACTTGGCACAAAACATACGGGCAGGCGTGTAGCCGGGGTGGACGTATCGGGGAGCCTTACACTATCAACAGTGGCCGAAACTCCATGATTGATCCGCATGGGGAGCAGTGCACCACCTAGGTGCGTCGTGCGAGGGAGGGATGGATGGATGCCGGGGCAGCGCGTGGGCGTGGATCGTGTGGCGCTGCTGGCGTGATGGGACGTGGATGGAAGCAAGGCGCACACGAGCAGGCAGCGGGAAGCATTGGGAACTGGACGCGGAGTATGGGAACTGGACGCGGAGCATGGGGACTGGACGTGGGGCATGGGGGACTGGAAGATACAGCGCGCGTCGGAGAGGGTTGCGTAAGACAACAAAGACGCGCTGTGTAAAACTTGCGATGACTATGGGTGACTCTTCACACTACAGGCGGGTGCTGTATTGCCGAGGCTGCGGTTAGTCATCCGGGCGTATTGCTCTTCGAGACAGCATCGGCATCCTTTGAAAGCACTCGTCCAACATAAAGCCATTGACTCGCCAAGAGCGTCAGCGACGACTACGACCGCCCCGCCTGCTCTGTCAGCCAGCAAACAGAACCAAACAAAAGCATCCCTTGCCCTCGCAGATCGTTGCAACCGACCTGCACTGTCCCTCCTCCTCCTCCTCCTCCTCCTCCTCCTCCTCGTCCCCCACCTACGAACCGAGAGAAAAGATTAATGGTCAGCAGTGGCCACTGATATCGCCAGCCACATCGATCGAGCACATCTCTACCCCAATGCGCGAGTCCAACTTTGCCTTTCCTGCTCAGAACAAGGCATGTGTCTGTATCACCTCCCAGCTCTATGATCGTCGAGGTGAGTACCGGAGGATTAGTATTCTCATTCTGTGCTAATTCCAACTCCAGCCCTCGACACTACCTCCCCCCTGCCACTCTTCAACTCCCTTACCCACCTCACCTACCTCACCTCCACCTCCCCCCGCATCCGCGAAATAATGACCATGGACGGTGGCCTCGAGCGCCTCGTCCGCATCCTCCACGACTTCTGCATGTGCCCCCCGCCCCCGGACAACCCCACCGTCCTCTACGGCCTCATGCCCCCCAACGCCCGCCCCCCCAAGCTCGCCCCCGTCCTCAACCCCCACTCCTTCGACAAGCACGCCGCCTACCGCTTCTCCCTTGCCTTCCAGTGCGTCGTCAACATCGGCGTCAGGGGCAGCGAGCCCATCCGCAGCCGTGTCGTCCAGGCCGGCACCCTCGACGTCGTCGGCTGCATCCTCGAGGCCTGGCTCGCCAACAAGGGCTTTGCCGTCGGCCCGAGCTCTAGCGTCACCGGAATGCCCAGGGAGACCCGCGAGCAGCGCCAGGCGAGGCGTAACGCACAGACTGCGCAGCGCCAGCGCGAGGAGGCGGCCCAGTTGGCATCGGCCCTTGAGCGCCAGATCACCATGGATCAAGTACAGCATCGTATACAGCGCGACCTGCTCAGGCCCCATCGCAGGCTCGGCCGCGTCCCCACTGCAGAAGAGTATGCCCAGGAGGTAAGCCTCGCCCGGATCTATATATAACGATGCATCCGCTAATCCACCACCAGGACGAGTCCATGGACGTCTCCTCCACCCAGGTCGTCCTCCTCTCGGACTCCACACCCCGCCCTTCCACCTCGCACTCCAACAGCGACACCGACGTGTCCACCGACGTATCTACCACCGTCACGCCCCTCGGCACCGGCACCCCCACCGGCAGTGTCACCATTCCCAGCCGCGACCGCTCCGGTACCGTCATCGCGCGCACCGTCTGGGACCCCGTCCTCCCCGCTCCGGCCCCCACCACCACGCACCCCCGGCGGCGCTCGATCACTTCCCCCGCGCCTTCGACGGACACCTCCCGCCCCGACACAGAGACCGAGGACGACGGCGACGGCGACATCGACATGGACGGCGCGGATGACAGCAGCCGCATGGAGGACGACTCCGACAACCCGTCCTTCTCCGCCTCGCCGTCCCCCGCGCCGCACCCCCCGCGCCGCATGCTCACCCTCGGCCGCCGCGCCGTCGGTATCGTTTCGGACGACCCGCCCGCGGGTGGCCCGCAGCAGGGCGGCGGCATCGACGTCGATGCGCGCATCATCATCAACGAGGCGGGCGGCGTGGGCGAGGGCGTGGAGGTTGGTGTGGGCGTTGGCGTCGAGGACGGCATTGTCTCCCTCGAGCCGAACGACGACTTTGCGATGGGCGCACCCCCTGGTGCCCCTGGTGCCCTGGACGAAGGCGCTCCCGCACGCGCTCTGAACCTCACCGAGCCCAGACGACGTCACGCAGGCGACGCTCCTGATGCGACTCCTCGTGCGGGTGTCGTTGGCCTCCCGTCCACCGCAGTAGCGCCCACCGGCATGAGCCGCGCCCCCAGCGGGCACCACCACCACGGACACACCCAAGGGCACGGGCACCACCGCACCAATACAGTCCGCGGGCGCGCTGCAACTGTCGACGCTGCAGGTACCCCTGCGCCCACGCCTGCTCCGGCCCCAGCGAGCCTCAACACCCCGAGCGGGCGGGGCAGTCACCACCACCACCGCGACTCCGATACGGGCCCGTACCGCGACGAGGACGTGCTGCTCAGCCTGCAGCTCCTAGCGTACCTCTCCAAGTACCCGCACGTGCGGCAGGCGTTCTACAAGTCGCGCGTGACATTCCACCCGGCAAGTGCCAGTTTGCCAGGGGCGCGGTATGGGAGTGGTGCTGCGGGGGCGCCGCCTGTGCCGGTGTCGAGCAAGCAGAAGGAGAGGGAGCGGGAGAGGGAGAAGGCGGGGGCCTCGGCGGCGGCGTCGTGTGCGCAGCCTGCGAAGGACTTTTTCCGAAGCTTCACGGGGGGCGGCGGGACGCGCGGGAAAGAGCGAGCCGTTGCATCGTCGTCGTCGTCGTCCACATCCACCGTGGGCCCGACGAGCTCGACGACTGTGAGGCAGACGAATGTGTTCTCGCTGGTGGAGCGGTTCACGTTCAAGCCGAGCTCGACGGAGACGGACCTGCCGAACCCCCCGCCGCGCCTGCCGCCAGAGATCCAGTACTGGGCGGGCGTTATCATGCGCAATGCGTGCAGGAAGGATGAAAGCCGTGGGGGAATACGGCAGTGTGCGAATAGTGAGTGCCTTTTCCTCTTTCCTTCCAAACTTGACTGACGTGATTTGCTCCTTGTAGTGCTCTGTGGCCGGTGGGAGGCGTACCCCCGGGAATTCGCCAAGTGTCGGCGCTGCAGAAAGGCCAAATACTGCGGGAAAGAGTGCCAGAGCACGGCGTGGAGCGAGGGGCACCGCTTCTGGTGCAGCGCGAAGGACGCGGACGACGACATGGCGGGCGAGCCATCCTCCTCTGCACACCACCACCACCACCACGCCCAGCAGCAGGAAACGCAGGTGGCGGGGGACAGCGGTATACATATCAACGTGGATGCTTCTGCGGATGCGGACGCGAACGTTCCCGTGTCGTACGGCGGCGCCCGGCGCATGGAGCGGAGGGAAGCACGCGAGCACGCCGCCGCCGCCGGTGGTGGTGCTGGGGACATGGACGACGAGGAGGGCGATGTGGCGGACACGGCGACGGTGCGTGGGTTCCGCGCGGCGGGCATGGCGGGCGCACACCCCACTGCGGTCAGTGCTGCGTTCGGCGGCAGCGCGGTGAGAGGCGAAGGAAGCACGGCGCGCTCCGCACTGCATCAGGGCCCTTCTTCTGCTCCCTCAAGGGTGCGGGGTTCGGATGCACGGCGCCGGCGGGGCTCGGATGCCACGGAGACGTATGCTTCGTCTTCCCCGACCTCGCCGCGGCGGGGGGCAGATACCTTGTCCGCTGTGATACCGGGCGCGACGACAGGGACCCTCTCGCCACAGCGGCACTCCACGTCGCACGTGCCAGAAGAGTGGCAGCTGATTCTCCCTGGGGCCGTTCCCAGAGCGGAAGCGGGCCCGTCGAGAAGGGCTCGCCGTGCGGAACTCAGTGCGGCTGCTTTCATACCACCTCCATCGTCTGCGGATGACAGCGATATGATTCTGGGTTAATATAGTCAGAATCACCTCCTCAGGGCTCCCATCGTTCACATCGTATACTCAACAATCTACCCGTCCCATCCTTAGACGTCTTATGCTACTGTATCACGACATACCTCCCCCCAGACCCCTTCCCATTAAACGTCATACCTCTGCACGCCCACTACCACCTACGTATTTTCCAGCTCCGAATTTATGACCTGAACGATCTGCTCCCCATTCCTTAGTCTCTCTTTTCTGCGTCTATAGTAGGTCTATTACTCACCACAGTACTATCATTGTCCCTTACAGATTCTCCATACATACCTTGCCTCCCACATGCGTCTTTCGAACGGAATTGATGATGTTATTTGCAGTAGGTCTTGTAAATACGCGCAGTGAGATCTATTCGATCAGCGAAATCGGACGAGTTGCCTGCGGAACAGGAGTTGCAGTGGAAGCAAATGAAGCTGTTATCGGCCAGGTCCGTAGCCCTTGGATTCAAACAATGGCCACTGCCACACAGACCGCGGTGAAGATCTTTTTGTGCAGATCCGGACCACCGTCAAGTTACGGGAACATAAGGCAACTCCAAGACTACGTGACACTATCCGTGCGATCCTGACCAATGCCTCAAGTCGTGAGCCCACACGAAGTACACCCCTCTCTTTGGTCTATTTGGAAGTGCAAAGATCTATAGGAACCACGTTTCTTTGACAGCAACATACCCCGACGATCCTTTGCCGCTATGATAAGCGCCCGTGGCTAAGTCATGGGCGCCAAACGTTCTGAACTTGCTACATCCGGCTGTGTTATGCCACCATCCCATCTTCGCAGCATTCACAGCACACAGCCTACCAATTGAAAGTGGCGACTCGTTGACATCGCGCAGCAGCACTGATTTTTTGTGCACACCCTATAAAATACCGGTGCAATTCACCGGCTTTCAAGGATCTGCCACGTCCCCCAATTATGCGCTCCGAACCGACGGTTGAAAGTCTTAACGACGGCGACCGCTATGGGTCTGACTCCGACGAAGAAGAGGAGTGGCCAGATCAGCCTCCCGCTAAACTGACTCGGCGAGGCCCCAAACTGAGATGTAGCGAATGCCGAAGGTGTGTACATGTTAACATCACATTATCTTCTCTTACGCCTTTGTTACTTCAGACAAGACTTAGAGTAAGTTCACTAGGACTTTCTATTGAGCATACTTATTCATCGAGGAATTAGATGTGAAGGAGAGCCATATCCGTGCACGTAAGCTGCCCGTTCTGCCACGCATCTCGTGCCCTGAGTCCTGACTTTCTCTCCAGTAACTGTCAAGAAACCGGTTACGGACATGTTTGCCCTAAAGGTGAGAAGAGCGTGTGTATCTCACGATTGCAATTGACATCTTCATTTTCTCAGACATTACTGCAGCGGGAAGGTGAAGTTTAACATATGG
The DNA here is from genome assembly GCA_036937055.1 of Nidula microcarpa. Classification (NCBI taxonomy): domain Eukaryota; kingdom Fungi; phylum Basidiomycota; class Agaricomycetes; order Agaricales; family Nidulariaceae; genus Nidula; species Nidula microcarpa. Next base: position 65,576 of record JASFDD010000013.1, on the reverse strand, counting down.
CGAAACGTTTCAACACTGACATTACCTCCAGTCTCCATGGCGCAGGAGAAGCGGAAACGACGTCCCCGACGAGCAATGGAGGCACAGCATATTCTAGATCAGAAACCCTGGCCCCCTCTACACGAACATTCAGAAAATCTTTCGCGCATCGCTGGAATATTGTTCTTTCCAAAACGCGAGACTCCATTTATGGATTCATTGGACCCCTTTTCATGTGGACCCTTTCGGTGTTCCTGGCAGTGCTGCGAACCAGCTATCTCCTTCTTTTCCTTAGATTGCCCCTCCATTATGCCTGCCAGGCACGCTCTGTGATAGAGTGTGCAAACAAATGCGAGCCAGAATACACCCAGTGGGTCGATGCTTTCAACAGGTTCGAACAACTATATGGAGGCGAAAGCCTGCCTGAGGACCGTGATGCAATCGAACTCCAAACCATGTCCACTGTCGCCGAGCCGGATCCCGCCGTTGCTGTTGTTGGTCAGAGATCCACCTCTCCTCAGCGCCCCGCCATGCCGCTATCCGTAGAAATTTTCCGCGAAAACTGGGTTAAATATCTCGACTCTCGAAGAGTGGAATGGAATGTATATCTCACCATTTCAGGCTTTAGCTTTACGTGCGTGTTCCTTTCCTCTTGTTTTGCAATATACTAACGAGCGAGCAGAGTCACACCATCCATCTTCCAAATACCAGAAGTGAGCCAAGATCCTGTCATCCGTACGTTGACGTCCATGGCTATCAGCAATGCGATCATAAGCGTCCTTTACTGTTCCTTCTTCTTCTTTCATTTCCGTTCTTCTCATGTCCAAGATGTTCGTTATGCACACCTTTGGATAAAAGTACACCCCTCAATCTTGCAGCCCTTGTTCTTCTGCTAACCTCTATCTCCTAGGAAGCCAAAAATTCTCGCAACTCAGTGATCTGGAGCCCATGGGTAATCGTATCTCTCCCCGCAGCAGCCACTGCTTGGTAAGTAAATAGCCCATATTCCAAGATGTTTCTGTTCTGATAAAACGCAGGACCGGGATCTGCTACGTGTTAGCCATCTTTTGCTATGTCTGGCGCACAGGTGCAGATGACGACGCAGAAAAATCACAGCCCATTACAATAAAGCGAGTCTTCGGCCTGAGAACCATGATCACGGGGCTATTCGTTGTTGGTCTGGTCTATATGGTGCTCAGCTTGCGCACTTTACGAAAATATGAGGCTAGTGTCATCGGGAGAAGAGACTCTATTCCACATAGTCCCGGTGCTATAACCGACAACGTTGATGGGAATAGCATAGAAACATAACGGGTTTAAATAAGAGTACCTATATCTGTAGCATAATTGGTTGGTTACCATCTGTACATGATCCAAGCATACCCAGACTTCTAATAATGTATAACGTACCTGCAGATATCGAGTTTGGGAATGAGTAGAATGTAAATTTGGATTCAATGTCATCTCCGGAGGTATCCTCTATGCCTGAGCGAGAAAATACAGCCTGATATAACTCGCAAGAGTAGCATGGCCCAGCACCTGATCATCGCGCTCACTTCTGAACTCAATAGAATTGATATTCATCGCTCAATAAACCCACGTACAATACAGTAGCTCCAAGCAATCGCTCACGTAGCGCCCTCAGACATCCCACTGCACAAATACAGCCTCCTCCCTCCAGCACTCCCTCGCATCGGTGCCTTCGTCAGTCAAACAGCAGTCCTTCTCGCACGAGAACACCATGCACGTCCCCCACTCCATGCCCCGCTTCTCGTCCTTATTATCGCCCTTGAGCGCCTTCTCCACCGCCTTCCGCCTCTCTTCGTCCGTGAGCTTCTTGGCCTCGCCCGCGTTAGCGCTCCGAAGCACATTGATCAAGTTCGGCATGAGCTGGCACTCGAACACGCGCTTCCCTTTGCATGCGGGGCACACCGGCGCCGCCGTGGGGTCGTAGGTACGCTTCTGCGGGTGTATGACCTTGAAGTCGGGCTTCGTGACGGGTAGCGGCTCCGCAGGCGGGGCGGGGAAGAGCGTCTCAAAAACTCTATCAGAGGAGAAGGGCAGCGGTGTGCCATTGAGTTCGTATCTGTGCAGAGATCAAGATAAAGCTATAATACGTCCGAGCGCGATGCGATAGGGGAAAGCGTGGCCTACCGAACACACTGCTCGCCTTCATAGCCAACCCGTTTGGTGAACCGCTCGAAAACGTGGTCGACCTCGAGGGAGTTCTCGTATGGCTCGGATGCCCAGGAGATGTCCTTGTCGCCCTTCCCTACGTCATCTGACGGATCGGTGATCTGCACGCCCGGAGGCAGCTTCGGTTTAGGCTGTGGGGGGAGATATTCCGAGGATGTAGAGAGATATAGTGCGGGGTAGGACGGGGCTGATTTCCATGGGGATTCTGCGATGGTGGTAGATGCCATCGCCGACAGGAGAGATTTGTCAGATGCACCAGAGTCACTCCCTGAGTCGCTCGCATCTTCCAATTCAGCGAGAACCTCGTTACCCTGTTCTTCCTCGACGGCTGACTGCTTATTAGGTGGAGGTATTGCGGGAAATTCCCCAAAGATCTGAGCGCCCAATCCAAACGGATTCGGGGCCGCCGGCGAGTTTGAAAGCATCTGTTTCAGGCCAAGTAAATCAGTTTACAGCAACTTTGTAAATAATCCATGTTCGTAACATACAGAAAATGGATTAGGTTTGGTGGCATTCTGCTTCTTCTTCTCAGCGTCGGCGGCTAGTGCATCAGCCTTTGCCTTTTCTGCTGCGCGCTTTTTTTGGAGCTTTTTCTCGAGCTTAGCGGCGTATTTATCATTGTACCGTAACCCTCTCCACGCCCTCACACTAAATTAGTTTGTGAGCCTGGTGCTCGCGGAATGATGCGACGAGACATACCGGACTTACCTTCCGTCCTTGCCCTGACACCCAATGCGTGGACAGCCCCAGATGTACAGGGAGCGGTCCATAGGGCTGTCTTCAAAGGGACACCACATCTGAACGAGCAATTCCATGGGGTTGGAGCATACTTTGCAGTGGGACGTAGAGAAGGAAGGTTCACGCGAGGGTAGCAACGCCTTGGTTGAAAAATATGTCAAAAAATTCTGTGTGGTAATACATGCATGAGATAGACCGTACAGGACGTCCTCCAATACGAGAGACAGCGGCGTCGTTGACGTCTGAATCGACAATCAACGGGCCATCTGGGACACCTAATAATACAGAGGTCTCTACTTCCGACAATACTTCATCGTCTGAATCCGACCAGTCGTCTTCGACGGGCGGCGCCATGGCAAAAGAAGAGGATGAGGGCGATCTAGAAAAAGGGCAACCAGATCAGTTTCAACACGTTCTGAGCAGAGAGATGACAAGACGTGTATGAAAGAAAGATCAGTAAAGCATGAATGGTATAATTTGATTGACTCGTCACGTTCTGATGAAACAGAGAAACTCTGTCCCACCAGGCTCAGACTCGTCATCTAAATAGTCTCATCTTGAAAAATAAAAGAAGAATATTGTTCTCACCTGGGCGGGGATTGGTATCGGGACGGGTCAGATGGCGATAGGGAGCCCGAGTTGCGCTTGTTGAGGTAGAGAGCAAGCGGCGGAATTGTTTCCGTCGAAATTTTAAAGGCGCTCGCCAAATAGGACCAAATTCGATCGGCAGAGATGACGGATCGATCGGCCTGGCTCGTCCCGAATAAGCAGCAGTCGTGTTGTGCAGTGATGTGCTATAGCGCACGAGTGAAGATGCTCTCCCAAAGACCGGGAGGTCCTATGGTATAAACACGGAGGTTCAACTCTCCCGTACCCCTTTCCCCTCAACCCCTCCGCCATTTCCTCTTAACTCTTTCCCGGAAACCACTACCATCATCTCTCTGCCGCCATGTCCTCCCAAGGCTCCCAGCGCGATGAGCCTAGCTCGCTTGTGTCCAGACATAAGCGCCGCGGGGTAGCGCTGTCCTGCGCCGAATGTAGGAGGTGAGTACACATCGGCGTTACCGCACATTTATCGCTGAAACGCTCAATCGCGCCCTCTTCTTCAGGCTGAAGCTCAAGTATGCCTATCCATCTGCTCATATCAGCTGTACAATCCTAACAGCCCTGCAGATGCAGTCGCGTCTTTCCATGCAGGTGAATATTGTGATCTCTTCGCCTCATCACACATCTGACTCTCTCGCAGCAACTGCGTGAAAAAGGGCTGCGCAGCAATATGTCCCGACGGTGTGTCCACCGCTATGTGGTGGCCACAGTCTTATCTAAATATTCATCTTTAGGTTCTCTTACCACTGGCAAGGGGAATAGGTGTGTAATCCCCCGCGATTTATGCTTATCCACTAATTTTTTCCAGATTCGTGCTTGCTAATACGGAGGCACTGCACGATAAGATAAACGTTCTTGCCAACCGTGTGCGGCACCTCGAGGATGCCCTGGCCCAGTCGCACGCGTTAAACTCTAATCACCACCATCCGTTACTCAGTGACGAGCTACTCCAAATAAAGCGGCCTCTTGAACGAGAACGTCTGGATGCTCCACCCATCAAAGAGGAAAGTACTGAATCAGGCGATGCCATCGATGCGATGGGTTCTCTGTACGACATCTCTCGTAAGCTATTACCTTGAAAGCCTTTTCTCACTTTTGTCTGCAGGTCAATATCTCAAGGAGGCCGGTCGACATTCTTCGGCCAGACCGCCAATTCCTGGGTGCGTAAGCAAGAATGGTGCCATCTGCATTTCCCACTGACTAGTTCTATTTGTCGTCCCTAGTATCTCCTTCAGGTATGGGGACACAGTTCTCACCGCAGTTCATATGCCTATATAACGATTAACTCCTTCAGAACGAGGAAGGCTCCGAAGAAGAAGACGACTCGCCTGTGCACGAACCTCCTATGCCCACAGACGTACCTTGGCTGAGCTATGCGTTCCCGTTTACCTCTACCGTGAGCAAAACAGCGGAAGGGGCTAGGGGGTCCATCATCAGTCTCTTGCCAGGGGTCACCGCTGCACGGAAGATTAGCGACATCTATTATAAACATGCTGCGTGGATGTGCGTCACCCCCCAGATCCCAGTGGCTATTTTTGTCCCGATGCTAACCTTGAGATTACTCTTCTTTGATACACAGGTACAACCCTATCTCCGAGCTTGATTTTTACGACACGGTCTTTCGCCCAGTCTACGAGCTCGACACGCAGCATGAAGCGGTGGGCTCGCATGGCCTCGCCGTGCTCTTCATGGTGCTTGCCCTCGGGACGCTTCTGGACCTCGAGAAACCCGCGCACTCATCCGAGGCCATGCAGTATTATCAGCTCGCCAGAGCAGCCATGTCACTTGACTCTGTTCTCGAGGAACAATCTGTACCCGGTATTCAAGCATTGGTCAGTCCTCGATCATTGCGGAGCACATCAACCTGCTAATCAACCACGTTAATAAAGCTTTTAATGTGTCACTTCATGTTTTTGTCAGATATGGGTGGACCACGATGGGTGATCATGGGTATGGTCGTAAAATTGGCACAAAGTGTCAGTTGGTTTCTGTGCTTCTTCTTTTTGTGCGATGCGCTGAATAGATCTATCTGCACCTACAGATTGGACTGCGTGAGATGATTTCAGAACATGTCTATGTTTTTTTTCTCTAACCTTGTGGTTCGGAAGATCGCGACAGCGGCAAGTGGAACCTCAATGCAGAAGAAACTCAGAAGCGCCGGGAACTTTTTTACGAGCTCCTCACGTATGATTCGTGGCAGGTAGGACAGTTTCTTTTTTCGTTGCCTACGTGATTCTAATCAAGTCCCCCAGAGTCTGACATTCGGACGCCCACCGTCACTCTCATCAGCGCACATTGACAGCAAGTTCCCGCAGGAAACTACAAAGAATGCCGCTGGCGAGGTAGAGATGAGCTGTAAGTTTCTGAGAAGATCATCATTTCTTGTTGATAAATATTTTTAACTCCGCATACTCCAGTCGCTGCCTGGAAACACCGTTTCTCGGCGCAATGTCTAAGTGTCGTGCACGACCAAGCATTCGGCTCGCGCACGCCAAATTACAAGGTCATCCAGGAGCTCGATCGCAAGGTTCGAAACTGGTACTTCCCGCCCAGCCTGCAAGTCCCTGGGTTCGGAGGCTCAAAACCAGGCGCCGAGCCAGAGCAGCCTTCTATTGAGCTCACGATGCAGCGGTACATTGCATTCGCGATCAAGGAAATCAGTATGCACCGCTTATCTGTCGCATCGGACTTGGGACTGATCCGCGTCTCGTACTAGCCTTGTTCTACATGCATCGCGGGTTCTTTGCCCAGGCATTGGAAGACAGCCCCAGCGATCCAATGGGCAGCAAGTACGCCCCATCGGTGCTGGCCGCGTACACCAGCGCAACGTCGTTTGTAGGACTGATCGAGAGCCTGTTCAAGCAACATCCTGCGTTGACTGAGCGGATGTGGTTCCTCTTCACTCATGTGTTTTCGTGTGCTGTGAGTGCCACACGCGTCTCTTGCCTTCTAATAGTGCTGACCGCATTGCACAGATCGTCCTCGGATCAATTGCCGTGAAACCAAGGATGGCCCTCGCACCGTCCGCACTCTCTCACCTTGAATCCGCGTACAGTCTTTTTTGTCGAGTATCGGATAGTAGCCGCACGGGGAAGATTTTGGTCCGTGATTTCTTTCTATTTCTCAGGATGTGCGGAGGAAGACTGATACCGCGCTGCGCATTATAGCCCATCCTCCAGAAACTGCGCGAGCGGGCGCATTCGGCATTAACTGGCGCACATCAGCCATCCTCACCTGAGACAGCCACTCGTCTGTCCTACTTCGGTCCCAATATCAAAAGCGAGGTGGACGAGCTATCAGCTCTTGGCGGCATGACACGATTAGTATCACGTAAATCGCCCTCTTCTCCATCATATTCTGGATCCAGCCCCTCCCCCCAACCTACTACTCCCGCGCCCCCCATACAGCAACAAGATATACGCGCGTACCAGACAGACACGACAAACGCGTGGCAGAACTATACCCACATCCAAAACTTCAATGTAAATATCAACGTCAACGATGCATACCCTACATACCCAGCTGCAACGCCCCAAGCGCAGGTGGACATGAGCTACATGTACACCACTCAGCAGCAGCAGCAGCAGCAGCAGCAGCAGATGCCTCTGGATATGATGCCAGAGTATTATGGATATCCGCCTGGAGGCGGGTATATACCGATGCAGATACCCATGCAGCAGCAGCAGTCGCCAGAAGTGACCACTCCCCCTCACGACGTGTACGATTCGTGGCAAAATCTCATGGCGCAGTACAAGTAACAGCACTGCGATGGCCCCTTATATATACATAGACACTGTTTTTTGGATCTACTGTAGGATTGTATAGGATGTATTATACAGAGCACGCCAACTATTGCGCACATGCTATTTGTGGGCTATCTTTATTTGTTCTAGTTAGTGTCTAATGGAGCTGCTATGATTTCGCGCTGGCGTCGTTTGTGATACTTCAACGGAACTGAACGAGAGACTGTCTGTGACTCTGCATCCCCTGCTCTCCCGCTCACTGTAGCATGCCTGCGCCAGATGCTCGCACACGGAACAAGATCAGTTTGAATCCCTCCAAGGTCCTATCCACCTCGTACGTGTCTGTGCTGCTGACACGACTCCCCAAGTGACGCGACACGTTACATCCGTAGCATTCCAAATAGGCACCTCCCCCGCATCCTGTTTTCCAATGTTCTCTTCGTGCTGGCGATCCAGGCGTCTAAAGAATGGCTATTAGACTTCGACGTAGGCGTTTTCTGGGTGGTGATGCGAGTTCTGGCATGTGGCGGTTTAGGCGTTCTGATATGGGAAGGTTTAACGGGGCAAGTGGCGAAACGGAAGACCATTGAGGTGAGAGCGAACATCAGATCGTGCATTATGTTTCTTCTAACCCATCTAATATTGGTCGCAGTGGTCAGTGTTGGGTACATCATCAATACTGCTCTTCGTCCAGCAGGCGTCACTATTTACGGCGCTGTACCGGTTGTCTTCTACACGGTACGCGGACTGTTTCTGCGAATGTTAATCGGCAATTTAATAGAACCCTTCTAGTGTGATTCTATTCACCTATTTCTCGACATTCTGGGTTTCAGCGTTGCTAAATGTGGCATCGGTGCGGATACGAATTACACGCAAGTTTAAAGATATCCATCTAACGAAATTCTATAGGCACGGAAGTCCCTGGCTATCGGAGCTGCTCTCCTCATCTCTGTGCTCTCCGATACTCAGCTGTCCTCCGTCACCTTCTGGCGGTACCTCCCAGGATACGGCGCGCTATTGTGTCACGCTCTCTCCTCCAGCGCTCTAGAACATACCCTTGGAGTTCTATCTCCGTCACTAGGGTACACCTTCACCATTGCCGCGAGCACGCTCGGCGCATCTCTCTTTGCCCTTCCTTTCTATATATTCCGAAGCATAGTGGTACGTCTCATGACCGTGTCATTCCCCCACGTTCACTGAATAACTCCGTGTAATCAGCTCGGCTTCCCTCCTACACCTGTCCTTTCACTGGTCTCCTTAGCAGTCATACCTGCAGTTGCTTATTCTTTATTGTTCCTAAAACCCTTCACTTCACATACACTCAGCAACCTCTCCTTCACTCCCCAATACTTCGGAATGTCATATCCGACTATTGCTGGGCTTTCCGGGCTCTTTGGAGCCCTGGCCTTTTCGCAATTCCCTACATGGACGGATCTTTTCGTAGCATCACTACTTTATGCCGGTGCGTGGAAATTTCTCACCTCGTGATCAGACGTTACATGCTTATTTTGTGATCTCGTAGGCATGTATCCAGAGAGCATCGATGCCTTTACCGTGGCCTCGCGTACGCCGACGTCAAGGCTGCTCAGACTGTATTTGAAAACTATCTTATCAAATCCAGAATCGAGGAAGATATTTTACTTCCTGATGCTGAATCTTTGCTATATGCTGGTTCAGATGCTGTACGGAGTATGGACAAACAGTTTAGGACTTATCTCTGACGGTGCGTGCTTCAAGTATTGCTGCATATGCACTGAAGCTGATTCGATTAAGTCCAGCCATTCACATGGCATTTGATTGCATGGCCATTGGAGTTGGTCTCTTTGCCTCTGTTATGGCTACTTGGGAGCCTAATGAGCGATTCACTTATGGGTGTGTTTTGTCCCGATATTTCCTTCTTTCTATTTCTAAGTCGTCCTTCAGATATGGCCGAATCGAAACATTGTCTGGGTTTGCCAATGGAATATTCTTAATATTGATATCTATTTTTATCGTATTCGAAGCTATACAAAGAATGTAAGTCCTGATCTATTATCATCCACGCAGCTCTGTATTCATCCACGTACTTTTGCTAGCTTGGAACCTCCGGAGATGAATACAAACCAGCTGTTGCTCGTTAGCTCTTTGGGTTTAGCTGTCAACCTATTTGGCATGTTTGCGATGGGTGGGCATCATCATGTAAGTCCGGCTCATCTGCATGTATGTATACCATTGACTGACATTGCTGATAGGGGGGGCATTCGCATTCGCATGGTCATTCACACTCTCACTCGGTCGACGATAGTCATTCTCATGACATCAAACCCAGCGCCCGAGCTCCTGTAGATACACATGCATACGGGGATGACAAATCGCACCAGCATGCCCATTCGCATAGTCACTCTGAAGAGCGGTCGAACTCTCATTCGCACTCGCATAGCCATCACGAGGAGCACTCTGACTCTCATTCGCACTCACACACTCCTCATGAAGAGCACTCTGAATCCCATTCTTACTCGCATGGCCATCACGATGAGCATTCGGACCCTCATTCTCACCCGCATTCGCAATCACCTCATTCGCAAGATTCACATTCACACTCACACCCGCATTCACATTCTCCTCCCCCGTCATCCTCTCCGCCGCACCATTCATCTGCACACTCCCATGACCACGCTCACTCTCACTCTCACTCTCCAGAAGAGTATCCGCACGACCTCCCCAGCCCAACAGCACCCACCCCCCACACACATTCTCATGGTCACTCTCGATCTTCGTCTGTCAATGGCCCAAATATCCTCACTTCCGTGAATGGCCACGACAGGCGACCTCCGTCCATCCAGATTCAACGAGTCCACAGCCACGATGAACACCGGACACACTCGCCGATATCTCCAGATCTTGTCCGATCACATGAAATAATGACGCCCATAACACCGAGCTATAGTTTTGTGCATGATGATCATCTTGAAAATCACCACAATACTTCTTCACAAGCTTATGCCCATGAGGGTCACAGCCACAACATGAGGGGCGTATTTCTCCATGTCATGGCTGTAAGTGATCTCTCTTTTCTGCAGATGAACGTCACTGATGACATTATTTTTAGGATACCTTGGGCTCCGTAGGAGTTATCGTCTCTACACTGCTAATCCAGTTTTATGGCTGGACCGGATTCGATCCTATAGCATCTTTATTCATTGCAATTTTGATTGCAGCGAGTGTCATACCTCTGGTGATGGATACAGGGAAGGTGCTTTGCTTGGATGTAGCCGACCGTGATGTTGTCATTCAGCGAGCTCTTGAGGAAGTATGGAATCCACTTTCCTATTCGAAACTCGTCACTAATTGGTGTACTATCCACAGCTAACTACCATCGAAGGTTTGGCATCTTATACATCCCCGCGGTTCTGGCCAAAGGATGCATCCAGCTTGATTGGATCGATACATGTACAGCTCTCGCCGTCGGCTGCATCTCATGATCCGACGGGACCACATTCCAGTCAACGAACGACGTATGCGAATGCTGATCGTGTGGTTCAGCGTGTCGACTCTTTACTTCGGGGCAAAATCCCAAATCTGGAGGAGCTGACGATACAGATCGAGGAAGGGGGAAAGGGACGTTCATCATGACCATGTTGTCATAAGTGTAAATTATTCTCAACCTCCTCGTAATCCGCAGTTATTTCCAGAATTCTTCTAATTGCATTTTCTTACACGGGGATGAGCGGACATGATGATTCATGGCCTCCAGAGGCCTCCAGGCAGAGTTTCAAATGCATGGCTCTATCTTGCAATGTGTAATGTTTTGAGGAAATGACTCTACGCACAGCCACTGAGGACCTCACCAGTCAGCGGGACCGATGACTAGATATGCATTTAACGGCAAAGAATAGTTTCGCTCGGTCACTACTTTCTCCTTTGTTCACCCGCTCGTCCATCGAGTATTTATCGCTATTAATCCATCATGTTGGCATCGCTGTCGGTATTTCCTGCGACTCCTGCACAAATAGCAGAATCACGCAGACAGATAACGGAAGAATGGCCAAGAGGATTGACAAAAAAAGAGTGGGATGTACGGTATGAACTATTGGATCCGCTATTAACTCTGAACGGGACCGAGAACGAGAGATCCGTTACATGGTCAGCCTTCAATATCTTCTTTACATTTTAAACATTGACCCTAACAGTCATCCTGCTTCCAGGGTTCTAGCACCCAGGAGTGCGCCTGAAACTCTGGATTTTTTGTGCACATGTAGAACGTAAACTATTCCTCGCCTTGGTTCGCTTGAGTTTCGTTGTTTACCGATATAATCACACAGATATAGACGAGAAGGAGCATATGTTCGTATACCTTCAGATGAGGGCTTGAAACCTGTAATAGAGGAAGTAGCGTGCTACGTCGTTTCAACTGTCTTCACGCCACGGCGTAATCGAGGAAAAGGTTATGCCGGACATATGCTGCGCCTCATACATTGGATCCATGCTCCTCGGCCTTCTTTGCCTGTATCATTTCCTGAAGAATGGGGCTCACCTCCTGCCAGGATGAGATGTCAAATTCTCCACGCTTTGGAGTGACGTCGGCAGCAAATTTTATCGTGAATGCGGACTATCCTCCGGCTCAAACGACGGATGGATTGTTATCTCGCTCTTGATGACAATTTGGAACGTGCGGAGATATCTCTCCCATCAGAATATCCAAACGCAAAAGTCCGATACCAAGTGGACGTGGCTGAATCAAGAGGAGCTCGAGAACCTTTGGAAAGCTGACGCCGAGAAGATGAAAGCCGAGCTATGCATGGCAACAGCATCCCAAACGTCCCGAAAGACGCTCTTTGCCATCTTTCCCGATCGAGGGGTGGCGAGATATCCCCCATAAACGAGCACAAGTGTTTTGGCAGCAATTGTCTCCCCAACCTAAGCACTGAGGGATAATATCTTCTCCTTCTGACAACAGGGGAAGTGTTCTCGATAGAATAAAACTGACGGAACATATATCAATGGCTACCTGGACCTTCGAACTGATGCCTAACGCCCCGAGGACGCTCGTCATTACACGGCTACGCGCTCGAAAGGAAGACTTTGCGGAGCTTATAGCCAGGTTGATGGACCATGCAGGAAAATATGGAATGAAAAATATTGAGGTATGGAGTCTGCCTACAGACTTGAGGGATATTGCCGCGCAATTGGGCGGGGAAACGATTGAACGTGAAAATACAAACCAACCCGGTTTCAAATGGTACGGACTGGAAGAAACAGAAGAGATGCTCTGGATGTTAACGAAAAGTGAGTTTCCCGATTCCATACCTTGCGAAATCGTAATACTAACCTAACATTTTTGGTGCAAGGTACTGTGTTGCCTAGTGGGTGGAAAATGCCGTTTCAAGTTGCTTTTTTAGACCAATAGTTATAGCAAATATTACCAAGCTTACGTAGCGCCATACAGTATACAGTGCAAGAGAGTATCTCGATGCCGGAATGAGCCTTTGCCAAGGGTGAGTATGTGAGTCGTCGTGGACAACTCCTTTCTGTTGAACATTGATACACGAGGTTGATACGATGACGAATTGATGTGGCCCGTACGTACAACTCAGGCGCTGCTCCTTGTATCTTGGAATCATTGGTGACCAGTTATAATCTCTTTCCAGTTTATTGCCTCAAGACGTTATCGAGGGGCCAGTGATCATAGAGCCCCAGATTGGCCCCAGATATTATCAATGTGGTGATAGATGTGCGTGTGGTCCGTGCCGGCACCGTATAATGCTTGAGGTGAGAGAGAACGTAAGAGAAAGCAGTAATAATGGCGTGCTGAAATTCCGATATTTGTCGAGTGCGAGTCAGAAAACCAACAACATACATATCAAGGTACCACAGTCTTTTCAATGTTCGAACTCAAGGTTCGAGCCAAAGATGATGGATCACCAAGTTCAACGGCCAGCCCCAGCGTTCAATTACCTGTGTTTGGCAAAACCTTCCACCAAAGTTCTTTCAGAAATCCTTCAGCTGTGCGGATTCTGGAATATCCGCAAGATCTGCAAGGAACAGCAGAACAGACTGGAGGCGCGTGTTCAAACGAGATGAGCACCTGCCTGCCTTTACGGCAGAGAAGATCCTTGCGCAGTGGAGTGGATATTGAGGAAATACTAAGCCACTGTTCATAAATTAAATAATAAATTATTTTGTCATGCAACGTCGAATAACTTAACAAGTGGAATACAACAGGGATGGCTGCTTCCCCAGGAGGAAGAGGTTCTGGTATTATCCCACCAACCGGAAGCGTAAAATAGTTCTCTGGCCCGGAAGGAAGCGATGGGAATGGTCTGGAAGGACAGCAACCTCTAATTCTACTTCCATGCTCTTCAAGTAAAGCGGCGTAGTAGGCCGTTCATGGGAAGTAGCAGTAGGAAGAAAGATAGGCGTTTGATAATCACACATGTAACGTGTTATAACTCCTCCGTTTGCTAGAATGGATACCAACCTATCTGGACTTAAAATCCGTCAAAATCAGCATTTGTAACGCCTGGAAGACATATCAACTCACTGAAAACGCAAAGAGCCCGTCTTCTCTACTTGCTCTCTAATGCTGGTCATTTCATCCAAGATTTCGTCCTTTCTGCGTGCGAGCTTAAAATCTAACGCTACAACAGAATATTCGGCATCAAACCCGAACTTAGCAGCATCGGGGGGTGCATTGAGAGAAACCTGAGCCTTCCAGAGTACATAATAGGAATGTGCTTCCAGAAAGCTAGTAAACCGAGCTTTAAATTCTGCAAGTAAGCCGGAAAGACACTTATACTGAAGGTACGGCGATGGGTGACGAGGCTATGGCCATTCATGGGTCAATAACGAAGCCTAGCAGCATAGAGAAAGGAAATAAGAACCTTATCAGGACAGGATCGGAGAAGAGAAAATCTCTCTGCTGGTGATAGAGCTTTTCGGTTCTTGACGCCTGGCCGTCGACCTCGCTTCCTATCAGCGCTTCCGACATTCGTGAGTTTGCGCGCAATACACTGCCTACATTCTGTGGAAGGCGATGACGAATCCATCAACATACCACAATCGAGACTCAAGCATCTGCCGGGCAAGGGCTTCAACGCCTAAAAAAAGTGCGTCAGTGGTGAGGTCCTGTCGGAAAATGAGTCAATCTTACCAGAACATCCACATCTGACTCTACTTCCTCAGCCAGGGGAAGGCCAGCAGCGAGCCGAGCCTTGGCTTCGTTTCGTTTCCGGCAGTCCCTGGTCCGCTTGCGACAATATGCGCACGTCTTCCATTTATATTCGGACGGTGGTGGTATGATGTGTATGCATTGCTTGACAGAGCATAGTTGCGCACCAGGGACAACAGATATGGGAGCATCTGGGGGAGGCAATTCCAGCGGAACCCTCTCAGGTTCAGGATGCTAGTGTCGCGAGACGTCGAATCAAAAAGAATATGCATCCGAGAAAAGCAAATTACGTACATCTAGAATCCTGCCTCCTACTTGAAACATCTGCATCTCCTCGTCCAACCGTGCGTGCCTTCCCTGCAAATTCTGTCGCCGCCTTTGGTATTCGCGCGTGCGCGCCCGGCACATAACGCAACACTTCCAGCGATATCCAACCGGCAGGACCTGGCCGCATGTCTTGAAAGTGCACCTATTTACCATAGGCTGCGTTACCGGGTTATTCGGGGGGCTGTTCTGCGAAGCTTCGATCAACAAGGGTCCATTTGGTCGCGCAGGAATGCGGATCTTAAATCCGGTGAGCACCTGGGCCTAAGGAGGAAAATAAAGATGAGGACAACGGAGATGCGGGTGCGCAGATGAGATACTTACAGGCTTAGGCGCGGGCTCGGACTCGGACTCGGACGATGATGATGATGATGATGATGATGAAGTGTCCGTATCGAATTCTTCTTCGTCAAGAGAGTCGGAGAATTCTGTGAGTTCGGAGAGTTCTGTGAGATCGCTATCCCAGCCAGAGGCCATAGAATCCCTTGTCGAGTCCATAGAATGCTCGTCGATAAGATCCTCATCAAGAGCTCGCTCATCCTCGCTAACTGGTGGGTTGTCTTGTGGAGGAGAAGAACGCACAGGTGAAATAAGACTGTCTTGTTGCAAACCCACGGAACCGCCGTCCAAAGCTTTCTCCTCCTGGGATATAATTGCCATTACGACGTCTTGCATCCCCGCATCTTCGGCGGAAGCGGAAGGAGAGGCAGCTATTTGCTCCTCCTGAGATATCTCAGGCTCCTTGCTCGTCTCTACTAGCTCTACAACCTCCTCGGGTGTCTTCCAGCCCCGCTTCCATTTATCGTCCCCTGCAATCCGGTCCTGCTTCCCCTGGCCCTTCTCGCTTTCCGAACAC
Source organism: Nidula microcarpa (assembly GCA_036937055.1). Lineage (NCBI taxonomy): Eukaryota > Fungi > Basidiomycota > Agaricomycetes > Agaricales > Nidulariaceae > Nidula > Nidula microcarpa. Next base: position 49,987 of record JASFDD010000013.1, on the reverse strand, counting down.
ACCTCCACCCTTCTCTTCTTCGGCGACGGTCCCTCCAACACCCGCACTGTCAGATCTTGTTTCTCCTCATTGCGATCAGGGGGGGCCTCAGCAGCAATGTCCCGTGGTGGCCGGCGGGGAATACGCAGTATTATCTTGAGTGATGTCGACGACGACGAAGGAGATGCCGATGATGATCCCTGAGCAGAAGACGACGAAGACAGTCCTTGAACAGAAATCGGTGTCGACATCGACGTTGTCACCTCCGCGGCGAGATTTTCCTCCCTACTTCCATCCTCGAGTTGGTCTGCCCACGACACGACCTTCGCCTTTCCCTTCCCTTTGTCCTTCCTTTTCTCCTTCTTCAGCACGCTCGCCACTTCCATCTGCACACTTCCACTCCTACTCCCGCTCCCACTAGCCATGGGACTATTACTTCCCTCTCCTCTTTCCATCCCTCCTCCCATCCGCCCTTTCCAAGCCTGCATCACACACCGCATGCATCGGCTGCCCGTTGACCTAGACGGAAGGCGCGCAAGGCAGGTCGGTGTGCTGCATATCCGCACAGACTGTGCCTGCTAACAGATCAACACGTCAGTCATTGATAATCATGAAAGAAATGGGAGGGGGGAGAGAGAAAAGACGCACCCCACCTGCTTGGGACGGAACCACCATCTGCGACGGGATCACTATCTGAGATGGGACTACCATTGGCGGTGGCACCACAACTGGAATCGCATTCAAGTGGCGGACATCGCGCACTCCCACCCTGCGGGACACGTCCTCCGCCACCGACGCCGGGCGCGGGCGGGAGTGGGTAGAGATACGCAACGCGGCTTCTTCATCCTTGAGGTCTGACCGTTCCTCCCCGACTTGCTTCTGTTGCAGTAGCCGTGGCACAAGCGGGGTGGTTGTAAACAATGGGGTTGAGGAAGGGCGAATGGGGACGGGAACGAGCGCGATAGTTCTGTGTGCAGGTGCAGGTGAGAGGGATGTCGCGATGGGTTCGAGTTTGACGTTAGGTCGGATCTACGTAGCATAAGTCAACTTTACTCATACTGCAAGACGAAAACGCACAACGCACCATATCTTCAGGCTCTGGATCCGGATACGCCAATTCCATATCAATGTCGTCGTCATCATCGTCATCATCACCTAGGACATCCAGCCCAAGAAATATGTCCCCTAAAGACAGCGGCACTTGCTCCTGCTTCACTTCCGCGCTGTGTACCACCGATTGTGTGTCACTCACAGGTGTAGAAGAAGAGGCGATGATCGCGTCCGGTCGCGTGGTCCCTTGTGCAGGGGACGTGTGCGAGACTTCTGCTGGTGCATTGGACGCGTTGGCTGGTTCTACTAGTGCACTAGACGCGTCTCCAGCTCCTTCCACCACAGACGGCGCGTTCGATGTATCACTCCCACCATCAATCTCCATCCTTGGAACCTCAGGTCTCACAGGTGATTGGATCGTTTCCTCCCCTCCTCCTACTCCTACTGCTCCTTGTCCCTGTCCTTCTCCTTTGACTCCCCTCTCAGCACGCTGCTTCCCCTTCCCCTTCCCCCGCCTCTTTGCCTTCGCTTCCTTCTGCTCCCGATCCTGCATCCCAATGCGCACCTTATATCTCATCCGGGCACTCTGAAACAGCGGCGTGAGGCCCTGCACGGGGGCGGGAGGACGAGACGAAGATGTGGGTGAAGAAGACGAGGGGGAAGGCACTGGGGGCGGCGGCGTCGTCAACGATGCCCCAGCACTCGGCTCACTCAGCGCATGCTGGCATCGCATGCAGAATTCGCCAGTGTTCCCCAGGGCTATGCCCATGGGGAGTACGGCTGAGCACCCGCTCCCTTTACAGTGGGGGACCTGCGTGCGCATAAAAGCGAGACGCTCTGTGGCACTCAGTTGTTCAGGTTGAGTATGAGGAGACGGAGCAGGCAAGGGCGCAACGCGTACAAGCGCACTCCTCTCCCCTCGGGCGGGCTTCTGCGAGGAATGCAGCACGGGTGGTAGGCTAGAGGGCGTTTCCGCACTCATAAACACCCTTGGGGGGTGTTGCACAGGAGGCGGGGGCGGCGATGTACTATTGTCCACCGGAACACCCACAACTCGCACGAGAATGGGCGCTTCCCCCGCCACGGGTCCTTGCGACGGGTGCAGCACAGGGGGCAAATCGGTGGGAGGACGATGCAGGTTGCGCACGAGTGATGAGTGGGAAGGTTGGCTGTGTACGTTGAAATCCGTGTATGGCGCCGGGGGCTCGGGTGGGGTTGGGTATGGATTGTAATTCTCTGAGGGGATGGGAGGCGGGGGCGGGGGCAGGCCATTTGCTTGGGGATATGGGTTGGGTGGATTATCTGGGAATGACATAGAAGGTGGGAGACCATTTGCTTGCGGATATGGGTTCTGTATGTATATCGATGAAGTATGTGTCTGGGAAGATGAGGATGCTTGGGAGGACGGAGACATCTCTGGGTACGGATTCCTGGGCAGGAGATGAGCAGGGTTCTTCTCCGAAGATTGGGATTGGGCTTTAGCGGTAGGAGAGGAAGCTGGGGCACGAGATGTGGAAAGTGAGCCGGCTGGTCGGGGTCGTTTGGGAAGTGCAGGGGTGTTATTGGGTGCTCGGGACAGGGGGAGATTCTGGGACGAGGAAACGACTGGGGGTGTTTGGACCTGGGTCACTTGCACTTGAGGCAGTTGGACATGGGACTTCTGCACTTGAGGCGTTTGGACCTTGGTCACCTGCACCGGGGGCGGTTGGACATGAGCTGTGCTGCTTACCCCACCCGAAGACCTATGTCGCTTAGGTAGCGGGGGCATGGGTCCACCCCGGCGCTGGGGAAATATGGGCACCGGGGCGCGCTTCGTCGCTGGCGCAACCGGGGTAGTCGTCTACAGTTCGCGGATGGTCAGATATAAATACTTTCATGCGATTCAAGTTAGTACACACCGAGGACGTTGCAGCAGCAGACACCTTGTCCACACCAATATCAGAGGACGAGGGGGTACTGCTGGACGCCATGGCGGATGCGTCTGCCATCTTCGTCATCGTTGCGCCCGCCACAGATGAGATAGATACAGCGGCTCAGCTAAACCCACAGCGCTCGTCAGCCAAACGCGTATTGCATAGAACGCTTCTCCGCACTCACCTATTGCACAATAAGAGGCTCGACGTGGTCCTCGCCGCGCTCGCCTGAAAGCCGTGATAGGAATCAGAATGGGAGCGGGAGAAAAAAAAACAGGGCAGAAGAAAATTGAAATTACAATTAGCCGCGTTTTTCCCCCATTAACGCTAGCCTCTAGGTAACATTTCTGCGAAATCTTTCGAAATTAGATTACGTGCTCCCGCGCAACCTAACGGCACTAATTTTAATTTGCCTGATTACTAAGTTGACAACTTGCTTTCCACGTTCATGTACTTTTCCGCGTCCCTTGCCTGAATTCACGCAAATCGTCCGGTTGTCCCCACCATGCTGAAGTAGGTGGATCCATCTCGACAGTGCACCACATGGAAGCAATGGGCCATGAGCTCTCCACCGTGATGTGCTCGTCAACCTGAGCAGATCCTCTCGCGACGGACGCTTAGCGACCTGGCGCCCGTACCTTCATCGCTGTTAACCAACACAGGATCCCAGCACCCTGAAATATGTCCGAAATCCCCGCTTTCGCGGAAAATGCATCTGCCTTCCGTTCAATGTCCCTCCACTGCACACACCGACAGCCCAACCGCAGATCGCGCCGGAGCGCCCTCAGCATGCGATAACCCTCCTCGTCGACCTCACTATCCTATGCAATCCGTTCTGCATCTCGACATCTCTCTGATCTAAATGGACTAACATGATGTCGACTTATGCTCCTGGCAGTTCCTATGAGCAAGAAGATCAGGCAGCTGTTCGATCCGCGCGGATAGTACAGTAGATGTCGTTTGGCCTGAAGCTCTTGATGCTATGGTCCTTGTCTTTCTGGTCGACGGCGTGGCCCCTCCCCTATCCAGACATGTGTTTGCTCGCAGCTGATGGACCAACCTGCAACCATGCTGGCTCTACGTACTCCGATTAATGTTGACTGCCAGCTACACTTGAAGCTATTGAACAGCTTAAAATAATATCACAGAAGTCGGAAAGGTGCAATTCAATGCGTACATTTCCAGCCGAACAGGCTCAAGAAGTTGGAACGATTTAGGCCATTCTGACGATTATGTGAAAAATTGGACGTGCTCCCCACTGATACTTCACAGAATTTAGCAGAATTTATTATTTTAGGAACGGATCCCGCGAACATGTGCAGGGCTTGTGGCAGAAGTTCTGAGATCTCTGAAGCGCCCAATCGGGCCGGGATACCCGTCTCATCGTGGGAGCTCGACCATCTCGCCGATACCATGGAATCTACGAACTCAACCTACACCAAGCCTTGAATGTCGCTCTCCTCTCTATCCATCTTCGCCGCCACCCCCGAGCAGATCGATGCCTCCCGCAGGCGCACATCGAAGGAATGGGGCCGCGGCATGACGGAGGACGAGTGCGTTCGCCGGGACGCGCTCGCTGATCTGAGCGAGGTCTCGCGCGATGGACGATTAACGACTTGGTACGACTTTACCCCGTCTCGGCTTCCTTCGCGGTGCTAAACGACATGCAGGGTTCTAGCGCCCCGCGACACACCCACCACCCCAAATTTCCTCTGCTCGTGCGAAACGTATGTCCCCTACCGCGTAGCCTAAGAACACCGCACACAACCGTCCATGCCCTTGCAGGTTCCGACGCGCTGCGTTCCTCATCTCCCCTGAAGGCACCTCAGTGAACGGCATCGCCTACGCCATTGCCTCCGTCTTCACACCCCCGCCCAACCGCGGCAAGGGCTACGCGCGGCACATGATGCGCCTCCTACACTGGGTCCTCGCCTCCTCGTCTGCCCGTGCCTTTCCTGCGGAATGGGGCGCCCCGCCTGCCGTGCCCCGCGATTTTGGGAATGCGGTGTTTTCTGCGCTGTGGAGCGACGTGGGGAGGGAGTTTTACCGCGCGTGCGGCCCGGTGCCTGGAGAGGACGGGTGGGTAGTGCGCAGCCCAGTGGCGACGGTGTGGGATGTAAAGGACAACATCGCGTCTGCACTTGCTAAGGAAGAAAGCGTAAGACAGTGGTCGTGGCTGGACGCCGATGCCGTGCTGGACTTGTGGGAAACGGATACGCAGCAGTTCAAAGCCGATTTGTGTGCCTCTCCTTCCCCGAACACGCGGTTCACCTTCCTCCCGAATAATGGAGTGGCCGAGTTCCAGCATCGCAGGCTGCAGTTCTTCTGGGAGCAATTGGACCCGTGCCCGCGGTCCTGGGGGATCTACTCTTCACCCCCCGGCACCGAGTCCGGGCGCCCACTGTCCGACAATGCATCCTTCGCTACCTGGACCATCGATCCGCGTCCACCCAACCCCTCAACATTGACCATCACACGTCTCCGCGCCTCCTTATCTACCTTCCCGGACCTGCTAGCCCAGATCGTCGCGTACGCCGCGGAGCACGGGGTGGCGAAAGTGGAGGTGTGGAACATCCCACAGGAGCTGGAAGACCTCACGGTGCTGACGGGGGCACTGACGGGGGAGCGCGAGGACCACTTGAGCGCAGTTAAGTGGTATGGGACGGGGGATGCGCAGTGGGTCGGGAACGAAAAGTAAGCTAGCACCTCGTTGAATCGGTTGTTTGATATCCTGACGCGTGGTTTTTGCGTTAGGTTCTGTTGGTGTTAGGACGCGTTCAAGTAGGGAAGGTTCATTAAGAATGGATCGGGTTTTAGGTATAGGCAGGGCACAGGGATAAAGGCACGGCGATGAGGAACGAGGATGGAATTTAGCGGAATTCCAGGCTCAGGTTTTCATTATATGATTACGAAGTGCGAAACCGGATTGACCTCAAAGTCAGAACTTGGAAGATGGCTGCGCGTGACGAAAAAGTCACGCCCGCTCACTTTGATGCAAACACTGACGGCAACTTTTATCTAGCTTCCCAATACTTTATGGTCTTCTCACCAGATTTCCGGGAACTCCAAAATCGACTGGCCGAAACCTGGAGATTAAATTTCCAACATACTGGTTGACTGGGGCGAGGATTTTGACTGCTTAGAAAAGTTTTGACTATGACAGTGTCTCGTGGTTCGTGGACCCCAGCAATGTACATGCCAAGCGCCTTCCACCAGGCAGTGAAGTCTGTGCTCATAAAGCGCGTTATGCTTCCCTCGTCTCTTGTATTTGACCTTTAGCGATCTCAATTCCCTCTCATTTCACAACGTATGTCAACAACTTCGATTATCCGCTTTCCCTGCTTCAAGAATCAGGCAAAATAATGATATTTCCTTGCAGAATATTGTTCGCCACGAACTGATATTCAATGGAGCTGCAGCGCGCAGGACCACAACAGTTTCAGTATGCGAGCGACTTTGAGATATTAAACACACCTCCCTGTGAAGTCGATAATATAAGCATCGGAAGCGTCGAAAGAGGTGTGGTGATTCCATCCGTCTAGACGGCACAGAGAGGACGATCTCATACTAGGTTTCAAGGTTCTTTAGCAGAATATTTGTCGTCATGCCTTCGACGATTCTAGTGGACGATTCTAACCCCCAAAATGCCATCGCGACACCTGTATAGCTCTGTGGGAAAGGATTGCAGACTGGGTCGACAATCCAAGCTCGAGGAAGGTTATGTGGCTTTCTGGCCCTACCGGTACCGGAAAGTCTGCGATTGCCAGGTCGATCTCTGGGCAGTTATAGAGAAGAAGCTTGCCGGTAGCTTCTTCTTTTCCCGCATTGCCGATGCCGAGCTGGCTCTATCTTGATTACACTCTACTGTCTTATTTGATGGGCATGAGAACAGTCCGAAAACTTTTCGTTTCTGCCATAAACGACTCCCCGACTTCCTTATGGATCGCTTCTGGTGAATACTTCGTTGATACTCGTCAATCTTCCTAATTTACCTGATATTATTTTGTAAATCATGCATTCGTGAATAGGTATGTAGTTATAAATTTAATACATGGGTGATGGCGAATTTTTAGAATCCTTTGATGTAGCTTATCGAAACGGCCTCCAACTAAATAAGTTGAGGTCCCTGAGCGCGACATACTATATATAAGCGTGACACGAAAGTTAAGTCACCGCACGTGGGCGTGTCAGGAACGTGACTCCATGGCATGGCCAACTTCAGAATCTAGATTCTTGCCCACCTCATCAACGTCTCTTGCGTGAAAGTGGACGACGCCATGGACGACGAGGAGTATGTCGAGACCTCCGACGTCGAGGAGCTCGAGGAGCTCCGCGCGCGCGAAAAGTCTGATTTTGCCCTCCATACCTGGGGAGACGCAGATTACATCTACCGCCGCGACGACTCTCACTCTCCGCGGAAGCGCGTCAAGGTGCGTTGTGCGCCCTGCCTCCACCACCAAATACTCACCTTTGAAATTAGCTCTCCCCTGCAGAGGATTTCGCTGTGTCGCAGTCCGTGGCTGTCACCCCGTCGCGCCCTGTCCCGTCCTCCCCAGCCAGTCTCAGCGCGACGCCCTTCCAGTCTCAATCGTCTCGCACCGCTATTTCCCGGCCTTCATCTGTGCACACCTCGCGTTTACCCTCCTTGACGCCCTTATTCACTCCACACACAACCCCTGCTAAGCAGATAGACCACACTCCACTCGAAGATTCAGTGGCATTCGAGGCACACTCCCAGGATCCCCTGCTGCTTCGATCTCCAAGGCAGGAGCCATCTCCACCTCCCCTGTTCCCTTCTTCTCCTGCACTACTTGTAGGGCCCGATGTTCTCAATATTGCCGCCTCTCCTCCGCCTCCTGGTAGTCCACTGCCACCGTCTTCTCCTGTCCCAGGAACGTCCCCAAGCACAACTCCAAAGCAATCCCCATCCCAGCCTGGACGGCGATCCCGCTCTGCAGACCCGCTTTCTCTGTTCTCCTCGCCACACAAGTCGGATCACTCTCCCATACTTGCTCGTTCTCCTGTACCAGCTTGCTCTCCCATACCAGCTCGTTCTCCCATGCCCGTACGCTCTCCCACACCTGCACGCTCTCCCTCTCGGCTTAGCGGCAGCCCACTGCCAGTTAAGGACGAAGACGATGGACTTGTATCACTCTCCCCACACAAATCTCCTTCACCCACGCGATTCAGCTCATCACCCCTCACCCCTCATTCTGCAACGCACCTCCCTCTCGGCTCACCCACACCCATCGCCTCTTCCCCTCCCCACTCACCCCCCCAACCCGCACACTCCTCCCGACCTCCCCCTCCCTTACTCGCCCCGGCCCAAGAACCCGACCTAAATTCCCTCGACCTCGCGCACCAATCGCGCTACCCCCTCCGCCGGCGGCAAGCTGTGCAGCTGCAGCCATACACCGTCGATAAGTACAACTACAAGAACGCGCTCAAGACGAACCCGGACGCGATCGTCAAGGTGCGCAGCCCCGATCGGCATCAGCACCGGGGTCCGGAGGACCGGTACGAGGAGACACAGGGGGACGGGGAGGGAGAGGGGTACGAATACGACGCGGGGGACGATGAAGATGCACGCTGGGAGGATCGGGACGCGCGCAGGCGGGAGCGCGACGCGGCCAACCGCCATGAAGGGGGTGCGAGTAGGGAGGTGTTTCCGGGGCTGGAGGACCTCCCGAGTGAAGACGAGGAGGAGGAGAAGGAGATGCGCAAGATGTCGAGAGAGGCAAAGCGGGCTGTGCGGCAGCGGCAGCGGGAGGCGAAAGCCCGTGAGAGGGAGGAGAAGGCACGGGAGAAGGAGGAGAAGGAGCGGGAAAGACGAGAGCGGGAACGAGACGCAGGGGAGAAGGAACAGGAGAGAGAGAGGAAAAGGCTCAAGGCGTTCCCGCTTTCGAAACGGCGCGGTTCACCGGCCTCCTCGAGGGATGAAGAAGCACGCAGGAAGCAGAGAGAAAAACGACACAAGTCCATCACTAGTACTGTGAGTGAAATATCGAGTTTTCTATCCCTTGACTAAGTCCTGGACGTAATGCAGGCTCCTGACAACCACGACCACGGTTCAGCCTCCTCACCCCGAACACCAACATCCGTATTCGAGAGCCGGTGCTCTGGCTATCCCACTCCTGGCTCCCCTCCTGTCCCTGCTGGCATGGAGCTGGATGGCGGCGACCACAACCTCGAAGCGTTGATCGACTACTTCGGGCAAGACGACCTGCCCACCTTCGGCCCAGATGACCCAGTGTACTCCAGCCCTCCCTCTTCCCAACCTCCCACTATTTCGCACTCCCCGGTAATCAAAATTTCCGACAACTCGCGGTCCCCAAGCCCCAAGCCATCACACAACCCCTCCTCCTCCCCCGCGGCCTCACACCGCTCCTCCTCCCCCACCCCCGACCCTGCCCCAACCCACCTCGACCGCAAACAACGACACGCCCTCAACCGTATGTTCCCCGCCTTCATGATCCCCAAAATCTTCAAAGCGCCCGCACCCGCACCCCGGACCAGGCACTCCGAGCCCCTCTCCGCCTCCAGCTCCAGCGAGGCAGAGGAGTTAGGTCCCCTGCGGCCCGGGCAGACGCGCGTGCGCGTGGCGAAGAGCCTGAGGGATCTTAGGGAGATCAAGGGGGACACGGAGAGCTCCGAGGAGGAGGATGCGCCGGACGACGGGATTGGGGTGTATCACCGGCCTGCGCGCGCGAGGAGGAGGGGGATCAGCTCCTCGTCTTCGGGGGAGGAAGAGGAGGAGTTTATGTGGGATAGTGTGGGACGGCGGTCTGTGTTGCACGGCGCATCCGGGGTCGCGTCGGAGGTCATCGAGATTTCTTCGGATGAGGAGCAGAGTTCTGCCGCTTCCTCTGACGACAACGCCAATCTCGACGACGCCGACATCCGTGCCTACCTCCGTGGGGACTCATCCCCCGTTCCTCCTGCTGCTGGTATTGCCGGTCCTAGCAAGCACCCCACGCGCCTTCGGGACGAGCGGCCCATCGACTATATGCTCACCACCGGGCGCGTCGGCAGTACGAGGAAGAAGAATGTGTCGGGGCGCGGGTTCAAGCTCGACATCGTCACTGGTGGGGTGCCCAAACACCGGCAAACCAGGCTGGACTTTGGCTCTCACAATGACAAGTCTACACGTGTGTCTTCGTCTAGGGCGAAGAAGGGCGTGTATCTGGATACGGATTCGCATTCCCGAACGAAGTTGGGAGGTGCTTCGCATTCAGGGACGAAATCTGTGGGCACTTCTCATTCGAGGACATCCACAGGTGCTTCGCACTCCAGGACAAAGTCTGTAAGCCTCTCACACTCCCACACCAAGTCTGCAGGCAAATCCTCTGCAGCTCCAGATGCAGACGATGGTCCGGCTCCGCACGACGCAATCATGCAAATCGAGATATCCACCGAGGACAAGAAGCGGAAGAGCCGGAAACAGCGAGAAAAGGAACGCCACGCGCGGGCAAAGGGGCATGGACTGTACACCTTTGCCGCTGGGGGTGGTACACGCCTCGAGACGGGTCGACGGCGACAAACCGCGTTCGTCACGCTCAACCTCGAGGACGAGGGGCTTCATAGGGCTCTGGCCCCGTTGTCGCAGGGTGCGCAGACGCAGGACTGGGCCAGGTCGTTCAAGCCTGTTCCAGCGCAGAAACGCATGCATAGGCTTCGCTCCCCTGGTCGTGATCCCGACGGCGGGACTGAGCCCGAACCCGAAAGGGTGCAGCAGCGGCTTAGGAGGGAGAACAAGTCCGCCCGCCGTGATATCCAAGGCGATCTAGAAATACCCGTTCTGCATTCCGGCATCAGTTTCGAAGGAAGCACCTACATCGGCCGCGGCCTGCTGTTCGAGCTGATCAATGTCATCACTGTTCCAGACAAGCCTCCAGACCTCCTCTCGTGCACCCTCCTTGGATTCGACCTGGAACCTACCATGGGCGTTGCAAAATTTTGTACCACATTACCAAGAGTGTGCGATGATTTCGTGGAGTTTGCGACTGGCTTGCCGGATGCAGACGATGAGCAGCTAGCGAAAGAATGGGCTATCATCACCCATGCCACTTGTCGAGCCGTATCCTCATATCTTACATCCTCGACGGAGGAGGAACAGAAGACCCTTCGGGAGCTCGTAGAGGCACAAGCAGTCAAGCTTGCCGCGAGCATTCGAAAGATGGCGCTTACCAGCAAGTCCCTGGATATTAACATTTTTTCTGTCTGTTGGTTTTCTGTCGAGCTTGCTGCTCGGGGTGGGTGCAGGTTTTCGGGGCCATCACCTCGATCTCCCGCGAGCGGTTTAGATGATGCTGCTGCACTGTTGGTACGACATCTTCTTGACTACGGACTCCACCGTACGATGCAACCTGTTAGGGCAGGCGATAATCTCAATGAATCCACTCTGGAGCGATATACAGCCCAGTTATGGGTCTGCCTTGTGCACTTGACAGACGCTTGTAATCCTTCTACTCAGCAAGGAAGGAAGCTAGTGCACCCCCTTTGGTCGTTGGTCATTAATGTCTTCTTCCACTCCGACATGTACTCGCAGAAATCTAACTTAGAGTTCAGTGAAACGGTCTGGAGAGCAGTGTTCAGCCTTTGCGCATTGTCACAATTCTCCGTCCACGGGATGACTACGACCAATCCTCGCCTCCCCTCATGCTGGGAGCTTATCGTGCAAGCGCTGAAAAAGATTCGCTTGGTGGCGAACCCAGTCACAGATGGAAATATGGCACCAGGGAGTCTGGACCAGCGTGATCAGTACATCGGGCTCATCACGACGCGATGCTTCCACTTGTGGGATCGTTGGCGGTGGAATTTAGAGGAAGCCTCTAGTCTCTTCAATCAGCTGGTGGAGATATTCCGGACCCGTAAATTCGCTAATCTCAGGCATGAAAAATCGCAAATCCCATTGTTTTTCAGCGAGCACAACTGGGACTTGTTGTCGGCCTATAACAAGGCTGACACTGCCTTCGTACAGTTCCTCAAGCTCCTCGTCCAGGCGGCAAATGTGGACGGTTCTTTGGATGCGAAAGGCGAACTGAAGCCGAAAGCTAAGAAACTGTTATCTCTGGCTATTCCGGTGGGCTCGTTGCCATTTACAAGAGCCACTCCACGGTCACCACAGGATCTATCCATGCTGTATAATCGCTATGGTGCTGTGGCAGTTGGTCTATATCTGGACCCAGGGCAGTCTAGCTCTCGCATATCGCATGCTAGCTCGTACATCGACTTTCCGATAGCAGACGATACAACACGACTAGCGGTACTCAGGGGGATGATGAATTTTGCCTTGCTTATGGTGAAAAGCAACAGAAACCTCGATGCGATTGCAGTCTGGGCCAGTAAGATCTGTGTAACCTTGGGGGACGAATTTAAAGCCATTCCCGATGCCGTCTTGAAAGCGAAAGAAAGGCCCCCGGAAGATACTCAACTTGTTCAACGCGATCGAAATTTCTTGATCTTGCAGATGCTGCTTGCCTCTGTTCGCATAATCATCCAGGCTCATAAAACCGCCGGCGAGTATCCTGAGCCTGCTTTACTTGGTGAGTCGATCAACCCTTCTTGGATTGGCAAGCTTTATTCACCGTCTGAATCAGAAAGTCTCAAGCCGCTACTGCTTAACAATCGTCTGCCCGAAGTCCCCCGAGTGTCTGAAGAAATACAGTTACTCACTGAGAGCTATTTGGACGCGAGGGCTGCGGTCGTACCTCCGCCAGAGCGTCCTCGGAGAGCAATCGCTATAGTCTCTGGTACTGGTCAAGAAAGTCAGGACATGTACGGCGATGCTGACTTCGACTTTGATTTCAATGATCCCACATTGCTTGCAGTCCTTGATGGAACCGCCGCTGCTTCTGCAACTCCGGAATTAGATAACACTAGCAAAGATGTTGCATTGCGTATAGTAAGTCATGTGCAGTACTAATGGATTGGTTATTCGCTTACATATGGATAAGGCTTTCCATGCCACTGGCCTGGGTTCACTCTGTTTGCGATTTTTAAAAGTGTATATTTCAGATCCTCCGAACATGATCACATTCGAAAATTATGCCAAAAAATGCGATCACTGGCTTTATTGCTGGCTTGGATGCGTAAATCTCCGGCGGAAGGTTCAGGAGAATGTACGTGGTTGTTTCTTCTTTTGGATACGTTCTCTGACCGTTATCTACAGGCTTGGGTCCAATGCATGGATCTTCGGAAAAACTTGTGGCAAAAAGACAACAGCGCGTTTTGGAGACAAAGAATTGACCTCGGATTCATGCTACGGTTACTGCAACTGGACCCTATGGCGTACGAGGTGAGCATCAGGGTTTAGTCTTATCTTGAAGTAGTTGAGCTGAACTCAAAATTTGCAGTCCTATACTGAATTAGCCATTGAAGTTTTCCTGAAATCCCTTGTCACGGATCATGTAACCATCGAGAACGAATACGTAGCATACATGCTCTCTCTCGATGGCTTTCAACATCCATTGCTTACGGATATCACATGTATCACTCTCTCGGAAACCGGTGATCTCCAGCTTTCGCCGTCTGAGTTCTTTGACCTGCGTCTTCCATTGCTGCGAGGTAGGTTTCCTTATTTTTCTTATTTAGGTGTTCTACATATTATTTTCCAAGGTGTATTCGAGAAGTTGAATCGAAGGCTTGGTGAGCCTTGTTCGGATGAGTCGTTCAAGAAGAGCAATATAGACTATGTCGGCCACTGTATTGAAGGACTTTCTTTAATGCGGAGCAATGTAGAGGTAATGTTTGTGCAATGAAGTCCAAGTTGCATGAAATTAATATTCGTGTATCACAGAAACTCGCAAAGGGTGACTCTGATTCCCACCACATATATCTGCAGTGGTGTCGCCAGGTATCACAACTGCTGCAGCAACATCAACAACTCCGGTTAGATCCCCGATTGCACTTTTGGGTAAGCTGGAGCAGAGCGCTTGGATAGGTTTTTTTACGTCTGTCTCAATGTCATTTTTATCGGGAATGCATTACTAGGTAATCGTGAACTTTTCACTACAGAGAATTTTGCACATACGTATTTTATTAGGCTACCTGCGGCATACTGCATGAATATCCATCATCCGTTTGTAGAACATCATCAACCTAATATCTTTCATTTATCAAGGTTCAACTCATTGTGATGTTCAAAGTGCATATTATGCCAACCTGACGAATTATGTAACGATGTTAGGCCCTTGGCTGATCCTCAAGACTCCGAGTCCGAGCATGTGTGAAAGCGCAGTAGAAAAGTGCGCTTGTAGGCGCTTGTCGGCGCCGGCTACTAAACGATTTAGTTATAGGCATGACGATCTTACTTCCACAAGTAGCTCAAATAGATGTAAAGTTTCTATTGGCTCCCATTGAATTCATCTTGCCCACGGTGACGCGTCGCGCCCTCAAAGTTTTTTACCCCAATTCCGAGTAGAGCTCGCATCCGAGGAAAGCGGTACACCACTCGTCCCTATGACTCAAAGCTATCCACCCTACCAAGTTGTAACCACTGCTTCCAATTCACAAGAACAGCACTAGGTCCTCCTTTCGAAACGTGGCAGCGCGTATACTACTATATTTGATGCAGTCGAAGACATTCATACCGTCAGCTTCGAGCGCATTTAACTTCCTTGATAAAGTGAGGGATCACCCTGGGGTCGACTTCAATGCATTTGTCGCATTCAAGCTCAAGCTTATGGAAGAGGACTCTCGGTGGGTTATAATTGGTTGATTTTACCCGTTTATTTCCCTAACGGTGTCCGTAGGGTGGAGAATATCTGCACCGAAAACATCATCCATATGGTTAGATTGCTAAAAAATGCACCTTCTCTTCTTTATGGCCTTAACACAGTACTATGCGGCGGATATGAACTTATCGAGTATTACCCCAAGGAAAGCGCAGTAGAATTCTTTCTTCTGCTGACCCCTTCCGATATGTTCATATGTTCAACTTCGGATCAAGATAGTTCAAGATATTCCGGATCCCAGTCGGCGAAGGAAATTCGTGGGCTGATATGTTCAGGAACTAAAGTAAAGAAGCTTTTAAAAGTCAACACAAGTCCATCTCGGATGGCTTGCTTGGTAGAACTTCTGCAATACGTTAGTCAATTATTACAACATCAAATTCCTACCCCTCATTTATTGCTAATAGGAACTGGGCCGTTCCTCAACAGAGCCGGATTCTAGGAAGAAGGGGCATTTCAGAAAGAAGGCTCTGCGTTGTCTAAGGCGGCTAGCACAAAAAACCTGCTTACCTTCATCGCTGCTCCTCGACAATATCGTCGTAAAGGACGGAAGCGTCAATTGGGGTCCTGGACTTACAATCGGAGTGTTTTCTGTAAGAACTAACCAAAACCTCATCCGTTCGTGAAACGCGTTTGATAACATACCACTCTAGGATATTTATTTGGGGCTCTTGAACGATCACAAAGTCTGCTTTAAAGTATTGCGGGTGCTTAAAAATAGAGATACATTTCAAGTAAATAAGTCCGTAAATTTTCTTCCTGAATATCACTCACACTCTCTATCCAGGATTTTTCTCGTGAAGCTCTAATATGGAGTCAACTTGAACACCCGAGCATCCTTCCGTTCTTCGGTGCAAGTCGAGAAGTTTTTCCATCCAGATTTTGCCTTATTTCGCCGTGGATGGCAAATGGAAACATCAAAGAGTATTTGCACAAGCATCCTGAGCATGACCGCCTGGTTTCGGTTTGAGAATCTGTATTCTTTCCCCTCGATAACGGCTGAGTTGAATCCATAGATATCTGAAATCGTCAAGGGCATTCGGTATCTACATGAGCTGGATCCTCCTATTGCCCATGGGGATGTCAAAGGGGTATGCAAAATTCGCTATACACTTCAATGTCTTCGAATCCTCAGAGCTGTGTTTCGCCAGCTCAATATTCTCGTACAAGATAATCTTGTGTGCTGCCTCTGTGATTTCGGACAGACCTCTGTTGTGGAATCGAACCCATTAAGCACGGGACATGAGAATCTAGGGACAGCGCTATGGCTTGCTCCAGAGAGAATGCTATCCAACGGATCTAGTGGATATATGGATGAGCAATCAATTCTTTCTGCCGATATATATGCACTTGCGTGCACTATTCTTGAGGTATGTGGGCAAAATTTGAATTCACCCGGTGCTATCGCGATGAAAACCTCCATAGATCTACACCGGTGAAATCCCATTTTCGAATCACTCGCGTTTTCATGCACTGTGGAAAGTGACGAAGGGAAGACGCCCTGTAATACCTCCTATCGGAGCATGGTCTGGACAAACGGAAAAGATTTGGCCACTAGTTAAGCGTTGCTGGAGCCACAACCCTAATAAGCGTCCTACTATACAACAAGTTGACCAAGAGCTGGGATGCATCAGAACTGTTGCACAGGAAGCAATACTTGAGGCCGGTCAACAGCCCAGGAGACGAAGCCAGAGTAACATGCAAGTTATAAGGCCACATAAAGGTATGAATATCGTCCAGGGTTACAGATTCCAGGAGGAATTGCATAAAGAATGCGGAGCTGATGCTAGTGAGGATGGTAGTGAATCGGTAAGTAGTCCCAGCATTGTGGCTCAGTTCTGTCCCTTATATAGGATGACTCATACAGGAAGCTGTCCTGGATAAGCATCATCCTTCAAAGTTTGCACGAAGCCCACACGTGTCCTTAAACGAGGGACAAGATTTAGCTGTGACCGGGTTTAGTGCTACTACCGACTGTAGAAAAAGTTTTTCGAGCGGCCACAAAAGACGGCATACCGCGACCGCTGGGCTGCTAGATGCATGCAAATTGGTAGCAGAGAACCGCGACGACGGACCAATGAATGTATTGGACTTCGCACGTCCTGGAATAGAAGAACCACCTGGCTCAAATTCTCCTGAAAGGGGTATTCAAAGTCCCACCTCTCGAGGTCATGGCGTGTTCCGACGCCTTGGACGGACAGTTAATGTGCTTTCAAGCCATAGTCGGGCTTGCCGCGGCCGAGATGCATTGATATCTCTTGCTCCGGCTGGCGCCACGGGGTCTCAACTCTCGGTAGCCGGAGTGGATCTTCCGACTGCTTCTTCGATCAGGAGCAAAGATCCAGGTAACTTCGCGCCGAGTCCTGGCGGTGAAAGTGAATTCCCGGTTCGCTCCCTTATTGACCAGGCTGCCATCGCAGAGAATGAGTGGGAGGAGGTGTATTCGGTGTTAGCTAATTGGATGGCCTAAGCAAGGCCGAGACAAGAGTTGGCTCTTAGGTGCTTGCTTTTGAAGCCGATCAACGTTGGAAAATTGAAGCTCTTTCTTAGGCTTTTGGGACGTTGAATCTTTTTACATAGGGCACTACCTTAGCTCTGCTGAATCGTTTCTGCAGCTCTGTATTTTTACACTTATGTTTATTGCAGTAGCATTTGGATGGGCACTTTAGTACTCACTGGCTATCTATGGTATAGAATAATATTTCATGTCCTAGCAAACTTTCCATATCGATATGCAGCCATATGGCATTATTTTCGTGGCCAGCGGTTAACTACACTTGTCGAGGTGTCCACAAGTTTTCATATCTGCCATCTTCTTTACACGCATCGCAGGTTCGTTCCCAAGTTTTACAGAGAGTAACCATGAAAGTAGTAAGATGCACTAATTGCCTTTCTTTATCTGCTTGATGATGAATTGAATCCGAGTACTGAGTATCCGTCTACAATAGCGTAATCTGAGAAGTTACATGTTTAGCATGTCATACAATAGAATTTCACCCACGTCGGGTGCGAAGTAATTAAAACAGAGCGTTACGGAGATCTTCGCTGTGTACATCGAAGGAGCACCCACTTTTATGATAAAATCCAATTAGCTTGCAACTTATGCTCAATAAATCAAACCTCACCGTGCAGAGAGCTTTATCGCTCAGCCTCTGTAGCATTATCGCCATCTTCCTCCGGATTCAACTGAGCAGCAACTGTCATCAACCTGCAAATACATCGCTATCAGTATTGTGCAGTTGAGGCAAACATAAAATTCACTTGGCCGCATCTAAGCCTGCAAATACCCTCATTGCATGTAGGTCTACCTGAAGTTGCTCACATAGATCGGCTGTTTGACCGATTGCTCGCGACATACGTCCCAGGCTACTTGCAAGCTGGGCATACAGCCTATCCTTAGCCTGGGTCGCGTTGGTAGGAGCTTGGTTTGCAAAATTATTCATTATCCTGAAAGCCTTGGTTATAGAGGCCCTGGTTTATCCTTGGATCATCCGGGTAACTGGTTCCTGCTTTTTGTGCTGGTTGTCAGCGATATGAGGGCATCGAAGGATGTCTGTCATATTTTCTTTAGCTCACCTGAGATAACGGAAGTCTGGTGTTTGTTAAGCCAGAGGGCGACCAGAAACGATTCGGATGAAGTGAGTACAGGAGATAGATGTCGAGGACAGTATCGACCGTGAACAAGATGCGTGCCTCACGTGTGTCAGAATCGCGCCAGCTGCTTACGTGATCCTCATATCAGACTTTGTCGTCGTCGCCTCCGTTCCCCTTGGTTCATCATCCTCAAACGTCCAACATGCTCCGTGCTTATTCGTACGTGTCCTTCGCTTCGTTTCTCCCAAACTATTCACTAACCTACGTCCCTTTCCAGTGATCCCGCGCAGTCGCATGGGTCGCCCACTGGTATATTCTCGCAAGATCACCCCGATACGAAGCGTCGTGACCCCGACGTGCTGTTTATGAAGCGCATTACCGATGTAGCTTACCTTCGCTCGCCCGTATGTCCATCTCGCCCAAGCCGAAACACCTGTTGACCCGCCTTTTCATCCCAGTCAGGTCTCCTTGCTCCGCAACAGCGCCCCGTCCCCTGGCTGACCACGCGATAGTTCGCTGTCGCCACCTGCAACTTCTCGCAAAAGATCCGCCCCTTAATCCAAATGTCGTCTCGCTTCCTTCGTGCATCTCCCTCCACCTCAAATGCGGCCTGGTCGCCCAGATCCTCGGTCTGCATCATGTTTCCCGGAGAGCTACTTTCAATGCTCTCGAGGACGCCAAGCTGCGCATAGGTATCGAGGAGTTTTCGTGAGCATTCTCATTTGCGTATTGGGGCTTGGCTAACGCTCACCTTGCTAGCGGGTGGCCGACCATCCTACATGCTTCCTTGAACTGCGTGCTTATAGTAAAGGTGTGATATTGTCCTCTGGAGTGAGTATTTCTTTTGTCTACTGCTCCTAAAGATCCATGTTCGCTTACGAATGGCAGCTGAAGTTCGAACACCATTGCACCAATTCGGCGAGCTCAAAACTCTCCTTCCAACATCGCCATCCCCTACTCCTCGGTTCTTGTCGTAAAAGGAAACCCCCAATGGCCCGATTGCCGCGTCTCTCGCGTTGCTATGCTCTCCTCAATATACGTTCTCGAGGACGCCGAGTTGTGCACAGGTATTAACATGTTTTCGTGAGTCTTCTCTATTAGATGCATGTTACAGCTAGCTAACGTTTACGCCACAGCGGATGGTCGAGCATCCCCCAACTCTAATGTATGAATGTCGAGTTTTTTGTGTTTAACGACATATGGTCACGTGCAGTAAAACGCGTCGCCGCGTTGAACGTTCCGAGCATTGCTAATACTAATATTAAGTAGGCTCGCCACATATTTATGCTCTTCCTCATGTAATTTCACCCTCCAGTCACCAACTAATTACCGCTTCCCAAATTGCATGTAGGCGAAAACGAATTGTAATGCCTAAGGACTCTGCCAGCGAACTTCAACCTTGATACATGAATGCAAGTGTTGGCTTCATGCTGCTTTTTCTTGGTGTACTATCCCACCATCTCTTAGTCCGGACAGCATCGAACACAGAACGTTCTGAGTACTGTGGGTGTCTTCTCCGATGCGACAATTGCAGGACAAAGGAAATTGGCGATAATTGTCCAAAAGCAAAGCGAAGATAGCGATGAATGAACCTGTTGGTTTTAATCAGTCTCAGAATGCTTATCAGAGGAGCATATACGTACAAGCCTGCTCTCAGGAGCTTTGGTTGCTATATCGCTGATATACCTGAAAATGTTTTCAATTCTGTATTACCTTATCCAAAGTTCTCTGAGTCCTACCTCCTCGTTCTTAACAGCCTCATCCATCGGATAATGATCACTTTGCCCATGGGATAATCTCGGAATTTCTGGGAAAGAGGTTGCTTGTGGCAAGGATCTTCCTGCTAGCACTGCAGGTATGGACCCGTCAGAGAAATATTCTCTAAGCTGTTGACGGGAATTAAGGCTGCAAATGGCAGGTATCAGAGGCTTCTGGAGTCGTTATGAGGGAATAAAAGTACTTACGTCGCCAGGAGAGCATTTGTGTACATTCGACCCAAAGAAAAGTGAATAGACTGAAAATATTTCATCAGCTTTCTTTCCTTTTGCAATAGAATTGACACTAACAATAAAGACGAAAGATTTTGGGCGCATCAAGTACTGTTTAACGGTTATTTTAGTTTGCATTCTTCTCCCAAGAGATCCTATAATAAACTCACTGCCATCAGACATGCAACTGCAACAACACTAACCAGACAGGTTAATAAAAGGTTGAAGTAAAGACGATTTCCGCACCTTGTGACTACACCAGTTGCCACTGTATACTGAATTACCTTTGACACAAGGGTTCTGGTTCTGCATTAGAGGTAGCAAAGTTATCATCCAAGCCATGACTCATATATGTGATCTCACCTTTCAAAGGGAAAGGGAGTACTATTCTTTTGAAGATAATAGCAAAGAAGACCAGCAAGGACGACATCAACTGAAGAGAAGGGTTAATCGCATGAATACCTGCCTAAATCAAAGACCAACCTGCTGCACCAATGGAAAATAGAGCAATAATCCCCTGACCAAAAGCATCAAATAATGCTACCGACCTGTCTCCGCGATTGATCAGGACAGTCATGACGCTCCCCAACACCAACGGGACTAGGCAGCCAGCAGCTAGGAACACAATGATAAATATATTCTTCTCGCTAAAGATCCAAACCCTGAAAGAGTATGCGTTTCATGTTCAACTCAGTTCATCGAACAGAAAGAACAAACCTGCTGAGGAAAAAAGACTGGCAGAGAATGGTGGCGGCACCAATGAAGGTGAGATGCAGGTTCAACCCTAGCGTGGAGTATAATAGCGCCTCTGAATTTCCCCAATTGGTGACGAGATAATGGTATGTTGACTGCGATATCAACACCAAGTGAACGAAGTCCAATATCCTATGGAGAGCATATTGCTTAGCAACAACTTGATTTCTAGGAGAATATTCATAGTTACCAGACAGTAGCTACCTGATAAGAAATCGGTTCAAGTTGAGGTTTTCACATTCAAAGGATCAATAAACGCACTAGAGCTTTTAATCGTCGCGAGTCGTTAGGGAAATTCTCGTAGTAGAGGTAGACTTGAACGCTCAAGACACCTTGAAAACTATAGTGGTTCACGACTTAACAAGTTAGAGGTTTCTATTGCTAGTTGAGATCTTACAAGGTAGCAAAGAGCACTGGAGAAAATTAAGGAGCTGGTTTAGTACAGGGCTCGACATTCAGCTACATGGAACGTACATCCAATGAACATGGCCCCATAAGTCGGGTCAAGATCCGAGGCCATAGTGCATATGCGGCAGGAGGGATGGAGGAGGGGTCAAGACGGAGTATCTCATTGTCGGGGAGGAGGATGCCTTTTAGGTATTTTGTGGGGTCATGTAATCGCGTCATGTGTTTATGTTCTGAATTCGATGAACCTGAGGGCTTTGAGGAGTAAGGGGATTTTGAGGCCGCATCATTTACGACACGTTGGCATGCGCCAAAACGCCACAGCTGAATTAACTACACGACGCCAACAGATGCCGACTTACATCTCTCTATTATTGTGAACGATTCAATGGATCGCAGTGCTTCAAATGTAGTGACTGGTACTCACAACTACAGTTATCCAAGGCGATTAAGTACTTGATATCTTTGTGTGTTAGGTTTCAGGGAAGATTATCGGCGATTCAGTAGCAGATCTTGGGACCATCCTGGATAATTCCTGGATGCAAAAGCCACCTAGCTAATAAGCGTGCTGCCGCCACCGTCGGACCTTGGTCGGAGCCGTACGACTGAATAGCCTCGAACCTTGCGCGAGATTATCCCTTATTATCTCACGTCACGCGTCACGACCATCCTAAGCATCCGAGAATAAATCCTCCGCATCCGGAGTTGGACCTGGTTAATGCAAAACGTAAGTTGAACGCGTTCAAGCAGCAAAAGTTCTCATGTGCAATGAAAACAAAGTAGCGCTACTAATCAAATACATAAATCTCTATTTCTGAAGGAGAAAAAGAAAAAATCGAATGGCAATAATGCTTCAAAACTTCTCGCAAAATGGAGTAATGCAATTATCTCACCATCATCGAATGTCATTTTCTTGAATTCTAAGACCTCAAGACTGTGGTAACCCCACATATAAGGCAAGTATGGGGTAGGGAGTCTTATAATACAGTCGGCGCGAAAGGCTTCCAGGCTCCAAAGGCCCGTAAAAGACCTAGTAACAGGAGTACAACGGGAGCCCACTTGGATACAACTCAGGTTAATCAGACTGCGTGCATACCTTCAACATGTTACCCGCCTCCACCCAGCCTCCACCTCCTTCAGCGGCCCGGCGGGAAGGCACCAGCCTCAAGTAAAAGAAGCCTGTTTCCATCAGACATGGCTTTTGGCTCCGGAGGGCCTTGATGATCATGGGATAATGATGTCGTGGCGGAAAGTCCATACTCTGTCAAGGACCTAGAGCATTCGAACACGCAGGCGGCAGCAACCTTGTCCAGTTATGTAGAATCGAAAGGAAAGCATGAAATGTTTGCGGGAAGTAGTCCATGAGTATTTCATCTTCGTCGTCCGGCCAGGAGGAGTATGTATGTTGTGAATTTGTAGATTTCCTGAACCAGGAATGCAGATGAGGCGCTGAAGAATCGCTTGGAAAGGCCTGACGTTGACGGCGGGGTGTTGGAATTTGGCACAAGAGGAGGTTTCTTCGGAGGTTTTAGCGATGTTCTAACTTGGTTCTAACCACACCCAAACCACACGGCGCATCACTGATTGAAACCTGTTCTCACGGTATCTTGCACGTGGTCACACGGTAGAATCGGAAAGGTTAATTGAGTTTACATAGCGTTCAACTGTTGTAGCTTGAGAATTCTCGAGCTTGACTTTCGAGAGAGAAAAGAACGCCAAAAGAGCCATATGCGTACTTCAATAGTTACATGAGCATCTCGTGCATTTGTGGAATAACCCAAGCATGTTTACATATCCACAAAACGCGCACGCTACATTTGATCTAAATATGGAAAGAAGATTTCCTCTTCCAGTCACCATGACAAAAACTTTATATCAACTCCGAGTCTTGGCTGGTGCATCGCATCGGAGTCGAATCAGGCCATACAGAGAAGAATTTCGATTTCGATTTCGGATTGATTCGAGTACATACATACATTAGCAATAGCTGGTATGTCAACCTCTACAACAACGGCCGTCTAGTCGTACCATGTGTATCAGCAGAGAATGAAGTAGAGACTTTGGAAATGGGATCGGGGGATACGGGGGATGGAGATGGAACCCGAATGGGAAAAGGGTACATAATTTTAATCCACGGGTTCACGGCGATGCAAGAAATTCGGGATGGGGGGAAAGGGAAAGGGATGGTATGGGGTAAGTACTGATGATGGTGATGATGGTGATGGTTGGAAGGGAAAGGAAGGCTGACAGAAACACAAATACACATTCGATTATTCAAGAGGGGCTGGGAGAAGGAGAGGGATGATTCTTTTGGAAGATCCTGAACACCAGGAAAATAAAGAGATAGAACAAAGGGAGGTGGGTCGTTATACGATGATGCATGACAGATAGGTGGGATGGATTCAGTGGGCTTGATGCAGGGGATGGTGGGATATGGATGCGGGAATATGATGATGAATGGGACGAGACTGGGGATACAGCAGCGTTGCGGAAGGATAGGATATGTTCAAGACTTTTTGAGCGGGAAATATTTTGCATTATTGCGCCGGGCAACTGCGGCGCGGGGCACGATAGCGCCCTCTCGTTTTGTTTGCACAACCCCTTTGAATTTGCGTGGGTGTTATATACAGCTTCATGTTAGAGAGAAAGGGGGTAAAACAGGCTTTTGATCGGCGGCTGGGATTGGTGGGTGTGTATCGCGCAGAAAGGAGTGAGGGGGCGTGGGGGCGATTTTACAAGTTAAACGGCGGGACAGAAGACAAGAAGCTCCTCTGCGCCGAGCTCGAGCTGCGCGTTTTCGAATTCGGGTGGTGGTGGTGATGATGATGGTGGTGCTGGTATTGATGATGCACCGTGCTATAGCTTTTCCTCTTCAGCTTTCTCTCCCTCCTCAGCTCCTTCCGGCTCTTCTGGTGCCCATTATCCTTCCCCTGTTGCTGATGATGCAGCGGCGTCTGATAATTCGGCGCATGCACACCGGTGGGCGTGCGGTCCCCGTCGCGCAGGGGCAGGATCACAGGGGAGATCACATCCAGGGGCAGCGCGCGCTTCTGCGTCTTGCTGTTCTTGTTGTTCCACAGCATCGCGCTGAGCGGGCTGGCCTTCATGATGCTCCCATAATCCGCGCTGGACCCGGGGTCCGAGCCCCACCCTGCCGCGGACTCGGCGCCTCCACCCCCCTCGCGCGCCTGCCGGAAGGCGCCCACGGAGATGAGGTCCCACCGGCTGAGGTTCTTGAGGTGCTTGCGGTTGTTATCGCCTTCCGGCACCGCGCCCCCGCCCGACCCAGCACCCGACACATGCTGATCCGCCGGGTCGGGGTCCAAGAACGACGCTTCGAGCACGTCGTCGAGCTCAATCGGCGTTGTGGCAGGGGCCTCCGGAGTCGAGGCGGCAGCGGCGACAGCCGCAATGCTCGCAGCAATATCCACAGACGGGAGGAGCTGTTGCGTGAGAGGCGTGTCGCGCATCGACGCTCCAGCAGTGGCGAACGAGGTCGGCCTCGAGACAGGCATGATGTGCCTGCGCAGGAACTGCTCGACCTGTTCACAACACCCCACATCAGGAACCGCACCAAAAACCTAAAAACCCAAAAAACGCAGCACGTACCGCACTAAACCTCGCGTTCGTCCTCCTCCCCCTCCCCCTACTAAACCTCGGATGCGGGCTTGGCACGCCCCGATGCGAATCATCGATCACCGCCTGGCGCGTCTCCTGCCCGGGCACAAACACGCCCATCCTCAGCCCTCCACTCCCCCCCGCCCTCACATCTCCCGCCCGCCCCGCCCCATACTCTTCCTCCTCCTCGTCCTCAGAGCCCCAAAACACCTTCCCGGCAATAATATCCGCCGGCCTCGGCGCGCCTTCCCCGCCCACGCCCCGTGGCACGCGGTTCCTCGGCGCAGGGCTCACAGCAGGGCTCATCGTCTCCCTCGGATTAATCGCGCTCACGCTAAATGGCAAATTGAACAACCGCATCGCGCGGTCATTCGGGAGCTCGTCTTCTCCCACCAGTTCTTCATCAGTCGTATCCCCCTCACCCTCGCCCCCATCCTCCTCATACCCCGCCATGTCCACATCCCCATCACTGTCCTCCTCTTCCTCCGCATCCGCGTCCGACGCGCGGGCCGGGCTTGGGCTCGCACTGGTCTCTGCAACGAAGCGCGACGCATGCGCCTCAAAGTCCATGTCGAGGATACCCTGCCCCTCGCTCAGGCCATTCGTGAACACGATTTGCCCGTCCCACCCCTCCGTGACCTCGAACTTCAGGTCCTCCTCCCTCGCGCCCATAGACGACGGTGGCGCTTCTTCCTCGGCGGCGGAGAGCTCAGACTCGTCCCCGTCGGCGTCGGAGGCGAGGAGCATACCGCGCCCGGAGGAGCTGGCGCTGCTGTCCGAGTCCGAGAGGTTCGCGAAGAACAGATCGGCGTCGAAGCTCGACTCCTCGTCGTCCGACCACCCCGTCGCGAGGCCCACATACCCCGCATCCGCCCTCGCCCTTGCGGCATACTCGTCCGTCTCCTCCCCCTCCAACCCATCCGGCTCGTCCTCTTCCGCTTGCTCCTCTTCATCCTCCTCCTCCTCCATCTCCGTCATCTCGCTATCCACATCCATCATCTCCACATCGCTCCCCGCAACACTCTTCTTCCTGGGCCGAATAACCCAATCGCCCTGCCCTCCTTCCCTCCTTTTCTCCTCCGCGCCGCCGAGTAGCTCCCTCCTCACCCGCTTCTTATCATTCACCTCCGCCAGAATAAAGTTCTCCTCCTCCTTCTCAATCGACGAGTCCGAGTCCCCAAAGCTCGTGAGGGACGACACCTCATCATCCTCATCCCCACCATCCGACCCGTCCGACTCCATCGACGACAGCGCCGACGCCGACACGAAGGTGGGGAACTGCACAGACGCTGCATCATCTTCGTCGTCCCCATCATCATCGTCCCCGAAGCGCATATCGCTCATCTCCGACTCCTCTTCCTCACTACTAACAACCCTGCGTCGCTTCGTCCCCGCCGCAACCTTCTTCACCATGCCCCGCGCCTTTTGGGGCGGGGGCGGGGGCGGCGGACGCTTCCTCGGTTTCCGCGGGGACACCATATGCTTGCCCACGCCCATGGCAGGGGCGCGCACCGCCTCGCGGGCAGCGACGACGTGTTTCGGCGGGCGGCCCCGGCGCTTCGGGGCGGGGGAGTCGGGCGTGGGGGGCGGGTACGGGGCCTTGCCTCTGTGCGACACCGCAGCCCCCACGGAGGAGGGCCCGGCCTCGGGATACGGGGAGGGCGCGGGGTATCCGTCGGTGACGACGACGGACGTCGTCCCTGCGTTGCTTTTTGGGGGCTTGTGTGTGTGCGTGTGCGGCGCCGGCGCGGGGGGCGCAGGACGCTTCTTGAGCATGCCGGGGGGCACGGTGAGCTTGATCTTGAGGGACGGCTTGGGAGCAGGGGGCAGCGGGGTGGATGAGGAGGAGCCCCTGGAGAATGCAGAGAAGGACGGGGGCGGGGGCGGGGTGGCGGCGTACTGAAGGCTGAGCTGGGCCATGGAGAGCGGGGCATGGGGCCGTTGGGGCTTGGTGTTGTTGCATGTGCACTCGCCGTCGCAGACGGGGCATATGTCGTTGTCGTCCTCGTCTTCGGGGGCCACAGTAGTAATGCCTATGGTATGGGAATGAGGAGGCGGCATTGGGGGAGTCTGTTGTTTTGCTTGCACTGCGGAGGGGGGTAGGCATCGCGGAAGATGAGCGTGGACGTCAGACTCACGGAATGAACGGTTTTGAGGCATCTATGGGTGCTATATGACATGAGAGATCCAGGATGTGCGGTGCGAAGGAGAGGGGGTGGCTTGCAGCAGCCACTTCAGCTGGCTCAGCGTATGAGCGTAGGGATGGTGGGAGAGAGAGCAGTCAGGCGCGGCAGCAACTAGACGCGCCGGCTCCTTTTTGATGGAAAAATGTTGCACTTCCTCGTTTCCTTTTCCGGCACTCGGCCCACGGATAATCAATTCAAATTCGAATAATCTGGAGACTAATGAGCACACGACCCATAGAGTACGATCCATACTACGTACTTTCTATCCACAACATCAGGAAGTAAATGGCATCGAAACTCATCACCAGATCGTGTGACTCGCCCGCTACCGACCAGCTCCCCATGCTGCGCCATCGGCGGGCCCTGAGCACCATAACGAGCGCACCACGCCCCCTGCCCTTCCCTCGCTGATCACGATAACCACCCCTACACGATCGATGTCTGCCTCGTTGCCCCATCTCCCAAGACAAACACGTAAAAATCAGTCACCCGACCACAAGTTCTGTCGTCCATCCCTCTGTCAACGCATTCCGGGGAAATCCACGCCTCGCATCTTCCATTCACACCTCCCAATCAACGCATCGCCATCGTCTGACCCCCGCCCCTATCACCACCCACCAACTGCCCCCGACCCGTGGGCCCGCTCGTTCCGCTCGGGCACCCATCCCATTCGCCCCGGCACCACCACCTCTACTTAAATACCACCCGCAGCTCAGCCTATTACCCCACAGGAAGCACCGAAGACGCGCAATGATGACAGGGTGATCTCCACTATTTCCCCGACATATAGCTTCCATCGCATCATCCTGGCCAGACTCGCATCTCTCTTGGCCACGGCTGTCCTCTCGCAAAATGAACGCGAGCCCACTCCTCTGGTCCTCTCTTCCTCGGATGGTGCCCCAGCACCACGCAGGACGCGCCGTCAAACCATCGCGTGACCGTGCTCCCCCACCCCACGCAGTGACTACCTAGGTCCCCCTCACCTCCAACCTCGAAAGAACCACGTCCATCCCACTTCTCCTCAATTCAATCGCCAGGGCCAGGGTCAGAAAGTAGCTCTGCCTCTAAAATGCAGTGTCTCTTTTATCGACATCTTCCTGCCACGTCTTCTTTCATGGCCGCACGCACCTATCCCTGTCAATCTCCGGATGCATCTACTTCCCTGGCCCGAAATAGCACAGGGTGTGCATCCATTTAGGGTCTGCGCGTGCCCTCGTCTCACCGTTCGTCTCTCATCTCGTCTCGACGAGTTTCAGGCATCCTGCATCCTCGCTCCAGGATACACCTTGATCCCCGCATCCCATATGCACCCGTGTAAAGCCAGAAGCACCCTGTGCTCACTACAGAACAGCTACACGCATCTCACCCTCTTCACAGCGGCCCGTTGTCTGCATGCAGCGCCGCGTCCCAGACCTACCAGCAAATCACACAGCTGCTCCTCGAAGTTCATCCGTCCTCCACATCCGAATATTTCTCGAGCTCTCTCCTCTATCACTGTGTTCACCGCATCATGACATCACCGCCTACTCAAATATTAATAACATGGAGGGTACCTTCGCCCTGAATTCTAATCCCTTCGACCTCTCGGCCTCTTCCACGAGCACTTCTTCCCTTCCCTAGCCAAAACGCCTTGCCCAATGCATCCTCCCCCGCACGCGCGAACCATACGCATCACAGCACATACCCCCGCCTATCTCTTCGCCGCCAGAGCTTCATTTCGCCACCGTCTCATCACCGCGTGCACCCCCGCGAAACAGTGCCCATTCCCACCGCCATCCCTGAGTCCTCATGCACCGCACATGGCCTAAATCCTCACGGACCATTTCCACGGCTCGTCTGCGCTTCCTATCTCTGCGCCCTCATGCACTGCTTACGTTCCCAAGGGCCTCCATCATAAAGAACTTGAAGGAACCATAGTACATCTGGGGCATCTTTAATACGTCCTTGTGCGTGCATCAATGCATGGTCTGCGTGTATCACGGACGGCGTGCATCTGCTTTCCGAAGCGGAGTAGCAGTGTCTCTCTCGTTGGACGACATCAAAGCTCATCCCTAGATTCGCAGCGCACGCGCCCATGATCCATGAACCGTGCCGCACCGCACCATCCTCCACTCACCCAAATCGACCCAAGTCAGGGGAAGCACAAAGTAGCTCTCATTCGTAACCACCATGACTCTAACCCTAGGTACAGCTCAGACCATAGCGCCTGTCCCTCACAGACTCTTATGTCAAACCCTTTCACGCGGCACGAACGCAGGCTAGCGCCGGTACTAGGTTCCTCCGGACCATTTCAAGCGGCACAAGCTCAACTTCTCATAGCGCTCTGGGCTTTTGACTGACTGCTCTAATTCTTCTACCACTTTCCATGCATACCTCGCAGTGACCATGGGCGACGGATACCCAGCACAATGATGTCAGCGATTCCGGCGGGGGAAGAGGCGCGCCGGGCGCACTTGGGTTCATATGTGCATCTTAAACATTGATTGATACTCTGGTTTGAAATCACCGGCACCTGGATTCTGGAGCCCCCATCACCTTCGCCCACTGAACCGAAACGCGACCATCCGGTGCTTCCCCAGCAGATATGAATGTTGCCTTCCTGGGATATTCCTACCTCCTCTTGCGCGCTATTGTGCTTTTGAGCTATGACATACGAGCGATGGGCGCAAGATACCGACTGGACAACAACGAACATATCAATGACTCCTTCTGGTACTAGATCAATAACCCGCGCGCGGTTCCGGTGCTGCTTACTTTTCCTGTTATCCTCTTGCCCGTTATTGTTCTTTTGGACTATTGCAGATGAAGGAGTGGCATAACATACGAACTGGACAACCTCGAAGACATCAATGACTCCGTCTGGTGCTATAGCAATCGCCTCCGTGCGGTTCCGGTGCTGCTTATTTTTCCTGTCACAACGATGCACGTATATTTCTTTTACCTGCCACCGGAGTCATACTCATGCTACCACGATCGTACGTATGCTCTCACCTGCGTCTTCTGCTTTCATCTGGTCTTCATATTATGACCTCTACCACTGCTCTTTGTATGATTTGCCACAATATTACGTCCTTGCCAAACATCCGCATACTCGGCTCCCGCAGCCGTAGTTGACCATAGCAATTCTTCCATTCGAGCAGTTAATAGATCTCAAGTTGACGGATTTCACATTGTCAATTGACCACTGTCTTTCCATCCTGACTTGTGGAAACGCCTCAGAAATATTGAAATATCATCGCCGGATGAGGTTCGACCAGTTTGCAATTATTGGATATCACCACGCATGTCGATATTCGAGCTACTGGGTCGAGCTTGCTTCCACAATTATACAAAACTGTCTAGGATTAGTCTGAATCTTCCTCCCAGCGTAGTTTTCAGTGCACTTTTTTCGACAACAACAGGGCGACGGAATCTGCATGTCAAGAGTAAACTCACAGGTGAAGTCTATGAGGTCCTTCAAGACACGAGCACATGTAATAAATTATTCTTGTACACAGGTCTCGATTTTTATGGATAAACTGCGATACGTAAGTTTCTACGGAATATGTTATATTTTGTAGGGTTTACCGCGTAGTGCACTATGATAATGGATTATAGTTAACAAAGCTACGGTGATTGCAAAGTATTATCGGCCTTGTCCGTATGACGACCACATTACAGTTGCCTCGAGAGAATCATGTTGGAGACCATAGCGGTGGATCCCATGTAGCGGTAAAAGTTCACAGCTTGCAACTGGCAGGGGGAGCTCTCGTTTATCGCCATCAGTTGGGCAAGTGAGAGCAGCAACCACTGCCTCACTAGCTTCGGCATGGAGGGTGAGATCGTAGACAGCTTTCATCATTGGTTTCGTCAGGAGTTCCACGAGAAGTTCTTCTGAAGCAGAGCCTGCTATTGAAATTCTCGCTCGATCGGAAGAGGACCTCTTGAAGAGATCACTTGGTGAGGGATCAGGCTTGATGCCATAATCCAGTAGACAGACGAGTTCGAGAGAGGCCAAGGACGAAAGGATGGGGTGGTCAAAGAACTGGCTGGGGTTTGCATATATTATCAGGTTCAAGATGTACAAGCGAGGCAATGTCAAGGGGATGAAGCAAGGATGAGGATGGAATGAAGCTCGACGTGATGGATAGTCATGGATAGAAATGATGAATTTCTCCAAATTTTGACATGGCTAGAGAATGCTTCTGAACTGATCGACAGGAGGACCTAATTGTGACATTTCAGTAAGCTGTGACCAAGGAATATGGCCAGGAAATGGACGATTCTGGTATAGAGCAAGCCACTTGGGTTGGCGAAGGGTGCAAGATGAGTGCAGTTTACACCACAAGTTACCTGCATCCGCAAAATCCCATTTCGGAAACTCTGAAGTGGCCGATAGCAACTTGTCGAATGAGCTTTCGATACTCATAAGATCCACATGGTATCGCCTTTTCAGATGAAATTCAACTGTCTTCCAGGCGTGGCAATGTTTCACGTATGACGATAAAATGGTGTCCGTGGCATAGCCCTCCAGTACGCTAGGTGAACTCTTCATCTCATAAAGATAAAGAGAGAGCGGAGTCGACCGGTATCTCTCTAACCCAAGCCGTACCACAGGCATAAAATTTGGGAGAGGCCTCTGTGCCGATAAAGTTGACCAAAGGAACGGCATTGATATTAACAGCTCCCTCCAGTGACCGCAGACATGACCAATAACGAATGGGACACATTCGAAAGCAGGCGACATAGAGAGGCACGAGGCTACGACGGGGGTGCATGGACGAGCGTACGCAAAGTACTGAGCAAAGATTTCTCTCAAAACCTCATTTGGGACGCGGTTGATAGGAGGAATAAGCTTCTGTGAATCTACAGAGGACTTCACAGCGAGCTCCGGCTGGAGATCACGGCGAGGAACGTATGAAGAGCGAGGTTTGTCTCCCGAGCTGGAATAATATGACCAACGAGATACATTTAACGAGGAATCTGCGAAGACATACAATTCAGTGCTGACAACTTGCGGTCTCTTCTGGTTTCCTCATACCAAGGGAGCTCGGTGGCGAAAGACCCATTTCAAGAAATATTCAGATTGCAGTACTGATTTTACTGCAGCTATTGCGTGAATAATCGATGCCGATGATAGAGAATTCCACACTCACGGTTTTTAGGGTGCGGCGATTTGTCAATGCAAAAGAAAGGTGGATGCAAAGTCACTGCAACAGAATTTAGTGTAATAAGGAAAGGTGTTGTTGGAATTACAAACCGCCGTCTGGATATTATGCGGGCCACATGGACTATTAGTGGACTCGCAGATCATCTATTTGGACTTAGTATTGCGGGCATTCAGCGCTCCGCTATGTATTATATTTTGTTCATTTTTGTGGCTGAAGCTATGCTACTTATTCTAACGTTGCAGTCTACTTTAGTATTCTGCATTGGTATCTTTACGGTTTCTTTAGTATTTATACTTCGTAATTACTTAGGATCACCTCAGTCTATTCTACATTGACTGAGGTGAGAACTTACTGTTGTCTTATTTCTATTCGACTTACTAATTATCTCGTAGTTATTCTTCCAATAGGTGAGCTACTAAATATAGTCTATTCTACATTATTGACTGAGTTATTCTTCCAATAGGTGTCAATTTACCCAGAATCACTTTATATTGGCACATAAAGAACAAAGACGCGGGCACGGTTATTCAAAACAATGCCAGTGGTACCTTCACGTCGATAGTATCGAGATACACCCTTGTACTATTCATGCCAACCAAGGGAAGTGAGGTTAACCTGGTCTGAAAAGAATTCAAGTAGAAGTCCAAGAACATAACAAAGCCAGGGAGAGTGGTGCGAGTAGTAGGCACCTACTCACAACAAGTACGAGTACAAGAATGCTCAAAGCCAACTCAACCAACGTCGTTCCGACCGATTGCACTTCGACCGCTAATTCTCCGGACCCACTCCCACTCGGAACCCCTCTACTATAACGGTATTGCATACTACTACCAGACCCTCTCCAAGACGATGAAATCTTGGTGAACTCTTCCAGGCTTCCTCTCCCAGTATCATGATGGTCGACATTATCTCAGTGGGTCACTCTCGTACGTCAGTCTTCCACGGTTCATTTGCTTCTCACCTTCTTGCTGACAGAAGGAAGTCAGGTTGGATATGGATACAATAGATCTGCAGCTACAAATCCAACGGAAATCTCGGAGAAAATCACGCCAAGTTCCTCCTCTTCATCCAAGTACTTGCAACTTCCCAATCCTTCCCAATCCGGCGATCCACACCCACCCTACCCTTCATCTGACTCTCCGCAGCTCTCTCTTGCCCATGCCCCGCCTCCTATCGCGAAAACCCCCGCACCGTGGGGATCACATCCCCCACTGTAGAAATCCTATCTCTGCACAAGCTATATATACACTCCGGCTCGACGGAAACTTAACGTCCCCACATACTACCCCCACGAGAAGCTTCGAAAGCGGATGTCACACAATCCCCACTATTTCTCCGACGTGTCGAAAAA
This sequence comes from Nidula microcarpa, assembly GCA_036937055.1. Lineage (NCBI taxonomy): Eukaryota > Fungi > Basidiomycota > Agaricomycetes > Agaricales > Nidulariaceae > Nidula > Nidula microcarpa. The sequence continues at coordinate 16,268 of JASFDD010000013.1, read as the reverse complement.
TGGCACGTCATGCGCGACAGATCAGAGCAAGCAGCTCTACATGGCGAAACATATCTTTCTGCGCGTCTAGGGTCTCCGAAATTCCGCGCACATTCGACTCCTAGCATAATGGACAGCTAGCCATTCGACATCCCCTATCTCGGGAGGCGGGGTCGCCTAACACCCCAAGACGCGTCAGATTCAGAAATACGCCCAGTTCATGGTCTTCCAATTCATCGCGTGACCGTGCCTCTCTCCGCGCGCCACTCCCGAGGTGCTTCTCTATCTCGAGCTTCATCCGAGCTCCTCTCGTCCATGGATCATATCACCGTCCGGCGGCGCCAACCCTCTTCCAATAACCAATATATTTCAATTGAATTGAATAACGGTTGCCGCAAAGTAGCTCTGGCTCTAATATCTTTTTCCTTCCTTGACACTGTTCTTTCTTCTTCCCGAATTAAATCCCACATCCCTATCAATCTCCACCATTTCCCCGGGCTAGAACAAAAAATAGCAGACCGGGTGGCCAAGAGTACTGTGCCCCCGCATGAGACTTTGCTTTTCTCATACCTCTGGTCTTCACGAGCTGATAGAGCGACAGCTCGTCCGAGAGGAAATGCGAACCGTGTTGCTCATCCATTCGTTCGCTGGGCTATTATGACGGCCAAACCCAAACGCATTCCAAGCGAGCGTACTATAACGCTAACACCGGATGATGCGTCCGACGACATCTGTCAAGATATCTCGTGACCGTACTTTCCACGCCATCCCCTCTCCGAAGCAGAGAAAGCATCGCGGAGTCTCTCGAAGAATATTCACTATCACCGTTAGCTCCAATCATCGTCACCCCAGGTCATACATGATCAGGACCGCCATAAGGATCTTCACCGATTTATCACTATTTCGCCGGCCCCAAGCAAAAAATAGTGCTGCCTTTATCGCTCATTCGTTTCTGCAGCCATTATCCGGCGGTGCCATAGCCGTTCTTCCTTTCCACGTTCCCCACATCCCCTCACCGGGACAGGATCATCTCGGAATCGCTTTTCGATATGCATGGGAGGCACGTAGCTGCAACCGTCTCGCCCCGATCAATCTCTCTATGTCCCTACTTATTCATCTTATGGTACAACGTGCACTTTCGTTCATTCGTCTGTTCAGCCATTATTTCGGGCAATCAGAACAACGAGGAAAACGCGTTAGCCCTTTCGAAGCACTTATGCCCCGCAGATAGTACAAACGCTTGCATCAAAGACATCGCCTGACCGCGTTCTATGCTCCTTCTGCTCTCCAGGTGGCAACACCACTCTTCTTCAGTTCGAGCCATCGACACCACCATGGCTAGTTCATCCGTTGGTTCAGAAGACACGTTATAACAGTGTCTGTCTTCTTAAGTTGATCTGGATCGACCGGTATTCTATCGCCCTGCACTGTACCATTTCTCCGGATCCGACCGAAACAGCAACTTCTTGCATTTCGTGGACGTTCGATCCCAATGTTCATGGAGATTTACCTATTCGTCTGGCCGCTATCATGGATGGGAACGATCAGTAAAAACACGTTAGGAGTACGGTCAACGGACCGTAAAGCACCTCTTGCGAGCTATCGCGTGACCGTTGTCTTACTCTATGTTGCTGAACTCCAGTCGAATCGTACAGCGCGGTCTTTAACACCGTTAGCTCCAATCGTCGTCATCCCAGGGCACTCCCAGGGTCGTATTGTTTAGCACTCTCTCTTACTCTCTAGGTCCTGAGGCTTCACGGGTCTACTTTCCCTCAGGCTCAATAAGAATCTACCCGCATCTTATCACGACGACCCTCTGTTTCCCAGATACGATATGGAAAAAATGCCAAGCTCGCACGCACGCTATCTTCTATGTATAGTCTTCAAGATCTGTACACACCCGACCCCTAACGAATTGTACACAGCTCTTCCCAATCTCAGCTCTACAATCAACCACTTACCAACCACCCCCAGCCCACTATCTCGGACGCCCTCCCAAATCATCGAAAATCACGTCAGAACCTGGTGCGAAATACAAACCTGAAATGCGTCCAACGGTAAGATCGCATGATCGCACCGAGATACCTATCTGATTGAAGTTACTCTTTACATTTTTTCTAGATCTATTCTCGTCATCCAAGCACTTGTTCCTTCACTCGAACGCTTCTCTCTGTCTGTTCGAATGCTACCATCTCTCCGTTATCCCGAGCCCCAGTATGTCGAATACATCTTGACTAATTTGTAGTTCTTCCGTGTCTGAATCATACCCTGTCCTATCAGAAATTCCACTATTTCACCGAACATAAACGAGACTGATTCCAAAAACATATCTCTGGTCTGTCTCTTTCTCCCAGCTATAGTTTCAACATTAGCGCGCCAGCCTCTCCCCTTCTGACAACTCATGGCTGAAACTTAAACGTTCATCCAGCTATCTCGGACGGCTGCCTAAACAAGCCAAAACGCGTTAGGACCTGCTGCGAAACCCAAAAGCCCAACGGCCCGCCCAAACACCTCAGCTGATCGCGTGACCGTTCCACTTATGTATCGTTGTATTTTCGTATTTTCCATCTCTCCCAAATTCCTTCCATCCTCGACTCGGATGCTTTTTCGCTCTTTGTTTCTCCGAACGGTATCCCTGTGGCATCAAACCAAACTCTACACTCTAGGACAGTTTCAGCCGCAACTACTCACTTTTTTTACACTTCTCTATCATCTTGAATCTTGACTTACTGATCCTTGGTTCTCAACCGCACCGTCCTCCGCCCTATATTACACCATATGACCTGCCCAGGAAGCACCAAAGTTGACTGGGGCCTAACTTGCGGCAATGCTCATTATTATTGGCTTTCCCGGGCGTCCGACGTCCACCCACGCCCAGACCATGCACCTAGTGGCCGTAAACACGACACAACCTGTCTGCATTCACGCCAACCCCTGGGCATGGGATTTGCAACAGCCGATAAAATGACCATTTTGCTCCAGGAAACGATATAAAGGCGCCTTACTTTGGACCTCCTTCTCTCAAGCCCCAGCGCCCCACATCTTCTACTGCTACTGTATCAAAACCCCACAACGGCTCCAAGAAATCCTTCTATCTCCTAATATCGATACCCTCTGGTCGTATATAATCTACACCCCGCACTCCACATCGTTTCCGACGACTCCGCACTCTACTATGACCACTCAACAATCGTCTCCGCTGCCTGCCAAGTTCGACCCCTTCGCCACGCACCCCTTTACGAACCATACCTCGCCTAGCCCCCTCGCACACTCCTCTGCGAAGCCACCGTACCCCGCCGGACAGCAGATGCATCCCCCACAGCCCATGCATCCACCGTTCTCTCCGTCCTCGGACGGCAAAAGCAAGCGCTCATCATGAGATGTGTGTTCTGCTGTACGCGACACGGCCCATGGACGCGAGAAGCGAGCGACTGTATTTACGAGCGCGGATCTCGGAAATGGGCAGGTGTGCGTGCCGCTCGAAGAAAACCGATATAATACCCCGTGAGTACTGATTCAGCCGTAATCATTATCTTATCGCCTCGTGCCCTTTCTTCTTACCTTCACCGCCTTCCTTCACGGCTACAATCTCTCGGACCTGACTTTCCTTGTAAACTCTGTGATCACTCTCTTCTCACCCTCTTCCTCCTTCCCTATCCCCGTTTGCAGTAAACTCATCCTCTTTGAACGGCGATCACCAATCTAATCTCCATCTCTTCCCCCATCACAGATCCTTCCTTCATTACTTCCTTCTGGATAACCATCGGATCCAACATTCCCTCATCCATCTCCATTCCCTTCAAGCTCGTTTTTTTCATTATCCTTCCCCTCATGACCTCGCGAACCCTCCTATAATCTCTTATTTTTTCGACGTTGCACGACGCGTGGTCCGAGTTCCGGACGCGGCATGTCTTGCAATGCTGGGTGGAATACAACCGGACGGCTCTTTCTAAAGCAGCCGGGTGCGGTTCATTTGGTTGCACAGTTTACCAATCTACTTACGTTCTCTACTTGTATGTATTATAGCGATCTCGTACGTAGTATGTATCCTATTGCATGCTCTTGCGTCACCCCGCTATCTCCAGCTATCCCATGGGTCGAGTGGCTTCGGCGTCACTGCTGTATCATGATAGGTTTTACCAAAGAACTTGTCAAGAGTTGTGGTTGTACGAGCTTCATGCTTGTGGTCAGAAGGTGGTAGTGTGTGGGAATATTCTAACAGGCTGTATATAGACTGTATCTACCTTGTCTATGTACCTTGCCCGAGTGGACCCAAGTCCACAATCCATCCCCCTTTGTTGTTTGCTCTCATTGGCCTCTGAGTTCTTGGAGGAGAGTGGCACTCCCTAACAGGAGCTTTAACAGAACTTACATCGTGCGCTAATGCCGGCAGCTTGTAAGCACCCCAGATGTTCTCTGATACCTCAGCCTGACCAGAGGCAAAGTTTGATGGTGTGACCGGGACTAGGTAGCGCCTTTCCTCCACGTGTAAAGTTAACCGCAAGGGATCATCAATAGTGCTTGATACATGCAGGATTTTATCTGTAGATGATATGCTACTGCTCTCGGCGGGTAACTGGCAAAGCAACTAGAATCCCCGTACCAGAAATTAACTACCAGACATATGAACCCAGCTTGAATGATCCACAGTCCAAAACCCCTCAAAGACATGCTAAAGGAAGTGTGGACAGCCAGACTGGACATCGAGATTGGTTGGAAAATATCAGATCATCGAACCCACTGTACTGAGACCGATGCCATCCGCACTTCTAGCGTAGTTCTATTCCGAAGTCCTTCCCGCAAGCATGCAGAGCAAGTCCTTATCGCCTGTAGCTCATTCGCTTTGCTTACCAGAGCAACCGATTTCTGGAGCAGTAATCGATCCTTTCGCCGGGATATCCCTCGGGGAGGTCGATTCCTTAATGGGTTGATCTTTGACTGACAGCGAAAGTCAATATAAAGAAGAGTAAATACATTACTCTCTCGATCGAGTCGAGCTCGAGTGGCCCAGGACCATGCCAAACATTTCTTAACAAGGGATCGACCTGAATATCCAGAACATTCAGCAGTATAATGCCAGACTCGTCGAAGATTTCTATATAACTGTTTGAGATCGTTATACTGAGTAGTGAGGGGATTCAGCTCCAGCATGTCCATCCCACTAATAGGATGAGAGTAGTAAATGCATAAGTCTGGCGAATCTTCAGTAAGAAAACAGTGACTGTTTCGCGATATTAAGTATACTGGTCTCACTGTATAGTACTGTCGACTGTTCCTGAGGTATTCAATGCTTGAGTCGAGTATTAAGTATGCCAATTAGTTAAGCATGGCGATGCTAACCGAAGCTACCCGATACTATACAATACTTTGGAGCATTGTCGCTTTCAATGATGTCGCTTTCGCGACGTCTCATAGGAACAAGGGAATAAACGGACAACCAACCGAGGTACCGAAAAGGGCACATAACTTTCGTCTGAAGTTAATGTCCAGCGTAGGACAACCTCGCTTCAAACTGCAATATGTCAGCAGTTCGAGCTACCCATGTAGGATTCGTGTTGTTATGTATGCCAAGAGCAGACGCAGATCCTTTTATATAGATATCAGCGCAGTAATCTCGGGGCCGACGACGGAGTAGAACTCTTCCTAAGACTTCGCGCCGGAATCTAAGGTGGGGCATGCTTTTGCGCCAGAAAAGGTAAGACAAAGGATATGTTCCACTTCATTTTCCTTAGCAGTGATACTCCTTTAAGACTAGCGGGTAGTATTATGTTCGGTCGTGAAGTATTGAGTGAGGCATCCTCAACAACCTGACCAATCGGATTCCTGCTTGGGATAAGTCCATGATCTAAACAGCAACGGCCAAAGTTGGATCGATTGACTTCAACATCAAGGGTGTTTGGGTGTACGTAAAATAAAGGATAAAAAATCTCACTTCAAGACATAAGTATCATTTGTCACAACTTGAGCAGCGAGGACGCGCGCAAACATAACCTCTGCATCCCCTCTAAAGGCCTATTTTCGCGTTTCATGAAATTGAACGCGGCCGTATCACTCAGAATGCCGAGAGCTGCGCAAGCCGTTTGAGAAGTGGTGGATTTGAATAGCAGAAGCATATCCTATGCATCCTCATCAGACACGGCGCACGGTGCTAAGTGTGGCAGGAGTATGGTACAGAATGGATCCAGAATGGCCTGAACGTTTGCACCTGTACGATGATCCTCTGCAGAGGACCGTTCCATGACTCGGATCGCTTGAGCGGCGAGCCGTGCTGTTCGCTGGTTGTTCGTTCATTCGGCAAGAGCTTTAAAATTTGAACCTGCAAGTAAATATTTATTCCGTGAATAATGGGCGGTGGACAGCAGTGGACTCGTACTCACCCAGGCCGTCACTGCAGTCCTTATATCATGGTCACCACTTGTTGTAAACGGTGTCGGAACTTGAATCGCATGTCCAAAAGCAGTGCACGCACAGCCACTTAACATCCCGATCGAGTTAATACGTCAATGCTTATTAATTATGATCTGAAGATCTCGGTCCTGGAAGTACAGCAAATGTAGAGTGTGGAATTCAGAATACGGCTACGAAGATACATTAGGGATATTGTGGATGCAAAACAATCTGCAAGTAATATCGAAAGCGAGCAATACGGAGATATGGCTCTAAGCTTCAAGCTTCAAGCCTTCAGGATCAATCAAATCAACTGAATGACCCACAAAATGTAGTCCGGCACCAGAGCGAGAGGAAATAACGGGAAACACTGGTAGTAATTCGGCAACTTCTCTGTAATGGAAACCATTGTGAAGCTTTTCATGGTGAAGGAAGGGAGGAGAAGCTCAAGCTTAGATGCGAGCTCCCTCAGACTCACTTTCCTCAACCAAAGGCACGAATGGAACTGGGGTAGGCTTCGAACCGTATCTCCTCGGGCTCGCGCTGTTCGTCACAGAATGACCAACGCGCGATAAGTTGCGATAAATGGAGCCGGAATAAAGTGTATCTCGCCCATGGGTCTTTGGGTCAGTCGGCCTCTCAGAGGACTCCGACGATAGCTGACCAAGTGGCGACGGTCTAGGGTAACCTCGTTTTGTACGAGATGGTGCATCGCTAACAGGGAGATTTGAGCAAGGGAGGGAACTACTCCCCACCTCGCCGTTGGAGAGGGCGTCCAACTCGCACAGTTGGTGATCAACACCAACAGGAAGCCTCAAGCGGGAATTCAATACGGTATGTCGACATTGCTGTCCAGGCAAGGTGACAAAGCCGAACTCTCGAAGTGGTGTACTCGGAGGAGTCGGTCCCTGCATATTTGCATTGCTCAACAATCGCAGCTTGGGCAATGATTCGTTCGTGGATTTCATAGGTTTATCATACTGTCCTGCAGATGAACTGTGGGAGAGGTCTTGGACGGTTGGATAGGCGCCAGCAACATTTATGGGAGGAGTAACAACTTGAGGATAGAATTGACTGGAGTCGTAAGAAGGGGTATTTGGAATTGGTGGCAACTGAGCTTGTTGACAGCGCCCGAAAGTGCTTTTAGGGCGGGGTGTTATAGGCGGTGTGAGAAGAGAACGCGAAGAAGAGAGGTAATGAGGACCGGAAGGTCGAAGAGGAGAACGGTAATGGGGAAATGCTTCAGGAGCACGCATCTCATAAGCTAGTGGAGATCCGTACCACAGAAGATGTTCTGCCTTGTTAATTGGTTCACCTCCCTCAGAAGCGGTATTTCCGTAGCTTGAATTGCCGAGAAACGGGGTGACTGTGGGTAACTTCTGGGTAGATTCCACGGTGTCAATAGCAAGCCTCTTGTACCGTTGACTAGCCTGCGTGTTGAGGATGGAAGTATTATTCTGAGCATGCACTCCCCTGGAGCTTCGGATATGTTCGCCTATACCATTCATATCTGAAACAGCAGCCGCTGAAAGGGACTTAAGTCCAATCAGTCTATGCCTAACCATGCACGCAAGTTGAGTTTACTCACAAAGTGACCGAGCGTTTTAGGAGAAGTATCTTGAGAAAGTTCTCTTCTCAGCCATTCTGTGATTTGTGAGCGGACTGCCAGTCCCGGCAAACCGAAAGTTTCACAATCGGCCATCAGCGGTGGAAACTGTTGATCTTCCTCATGTACAGGATTCATGATCCCCTTCAATATCTGCTGTACATGCAGTATATCGGGTCTTCCATTGGGACTTGCAAGCCAGCACTGATCAACTAATGACCATATCTCCTCCAGTTGAGTAGTATAATATCCGTGGGGCGGCAAGGACGGTCTTTTGCCACTAAGTACGTCGAACATGATAGTCGTTGGATTACGACTTCCTGTGAAGGGTGGTTTTCCGGTATATATCTGGCAAAAATTCATCAATGATCAGTAGACTTCCCTAAAAAGCGAAGCCCTCTGCATACTTCATAAATGGTACAGCCTAGGGCATAAATATCTGAACGGAGACCTGGTTTGTGACCCGGAAATCGACTGGGATCCATAATCTCTGGAGCAAGCCAAGGAATAGACCCCTGCAAGGGGTCCGATGTGCTCAGCCGTTGAGACTCTATGATAGACGCTAGCCCGAAATCAGCAAGGCAACAGACAAGATTATCCTTAACAAGGACATTCGTCTGTCAGAGGAACTTTAGCACAAGCCACGCAGATCCCAAATGTAGACATACTCCTTTGATATCCTTGTGCGTAATAGGTGGATTCAGTCCATGTAAATATCGGACACCTTCGACAATTTCACATATCTGGATAATCGATTTCAGAACAATTACATACATAGAAGATAGAAAAATGTCGAACCGAAGTCAAGCGATCGTGATTAGGGTGTCGTTCCAAATAAGCCATGATATTGCCGTTTCGCATCCACGGTGAAATGAGACAGTATCTGGAAGGAAACACCTTTTCGCTCGCCCCGAGGAAAGGGAGAACGTTCGGGTGATCCAGTTGTCTCCACACCAATGCCTCACGAGTGAATGCCTGGATAATGAGCATTTAAATATGACGAAGCATCAATGTAGAATATGTAAAAACCCTATACGCCTTCTGGCGAGCTTCAGGAGGGGTAGAAAACATGCGAATGACCTTGAGACAGACAGCTTGATTCCTGCTGCGCCCCTTGTATATATCCTGCAGGCGCTGTTATGATAGCGCAAGTTTGTTAGAAATTGGGGCTTACTGCAAAGCCACCACCCGATATCGCCAAATCAGAGTCTGGTTTAACATCGTTCAAGAGGAGAGAAGGCGGTAATATAGATCGTTTTGCAAGCACATGCAAGAAATGGAAAGCTTTCCGTCGCTGGCGAGGACAAGTTTCCTTATCTAACATCTATAACAGGTATATGAATATCTTCATCGTAGATTTGAGTAGATAGTCCAACTTACAACCTGAAGAAGCTGTGACAGGCAACCGAGCCAAGTGACGTTGGTGTTCCGCGACAGAATGTCCTCGCATGTCCGCCCTGACGTCAGAAATGCGCACAGTTCGCGAGTGGAAGAGGGTTCAGGAACTTCAGATTTCCAGCACGAGAGTATTCGGGCGCCCAGTGGTGTACAAAGAACGAAAAAGTCCACTCGCTCTACGTCTATACGGCATTCAATTCGGTATCCGTTGCCTAGTGCTACGTTGAAGCCATAAAGAAGCTTGGAAGATGCCTTGAGGAAGGTGATGGCATGAATTATTGCAATTTCAACGTCGGCGATTGAGCTAGGATGATAGCAAGGCGCGTGATTCGAGAAAGTATGCGCCAACAGTGAAGAAAAGGACTTACCTCCCAGTCCAAAGCTGGTCATGAATAATCCTGAGAAAGCGCTGAAATGTCAGCAGATCGTCCGCATACTCCGATTTCACATCCTCGAAGTAGCGGAGAGCACCCTGCACATCACATACTTCAGAGGACACGTTCATCCTAGGAGGTCATGCTTGCTTGTAGCGATAAAGAAACTGAAACCAGAGATGGACGACATGATATACCATATATGATGAGGCGTGTTCAACATGAGGCCAGCCACCCCGTAAAGGACAGGCGCGCCATGTAGGCAGTCCCTACGGGTCACGAATAAATGCACCCTGAGAATGCTGTTAAAATGCTAGCATGACAGCTCGATATCACTCGGACCAACAGTGCCACATCAGTCACCGAAATAGCCACACACCACATCTCAGGCAACTTGAAGTAGGAGAGGGTTACATAAGGGTTGTGAATGCTTGACATTAGCTTTCAAGTGCAAAAATTTCCCGTGAAGGCGCGATGGTGAATTCAATATATATGAGTGACAGAGGAGTAGAACTCGTCGGAGGCGATGCGGATGCAAGGTGACCCTTTGAACTTCGAAGGAACTTGCCGATCGGAACAAGATCGGAGTTCCAAGTAGAAACCAAACCGGGCCATCCTTCAAATTGAAATCCGAACTTCAAAGTACCTCAAGTTATTAAAGTTCACAGCGTCGAGATGTGCCGCAATATGTTGCACACTTAGGGCAACATCCTTAGTTGCTCACGATGTGCCACCGGTATTTTTCGCTGTGACTTCTCTGGGATCTAACAGCAAACGCCTGTAACAACGACAAATGGCTGCTTTTCAACTAACGCTGTGGACGATCCCGTTGAATGACATGCCTGGGTAAATGGAACAGAGTTTTCCTACAGCAGATTCCTATAATATCACCACGCTATTCAAATTCTCCGCTACCATGCCCATATCTCGATGTGAAAAAGGACCAAGCAAGTAATTCAGATCATTTATCATTCCAGAGTCCAGACTATTAATGTTATAGCTACACTATCTAGCCTGCGTTGAACGTGAAGGCGGTACGGAAGTCGCGTGTCTCGTGTGTGACCACCGCATCGAAACGTCGCTGGGCTCAGATACATGAAACGTGGGTCTTGGGAGAGGTATATCAAGAATCAGAAACATATAGAGGCTGTTCATTTTCGCTTGTGTCAGGAGAACTACAGACAATATTGGAGTTTCCCATACTTTCACCTGCAGCGGCAGTCATGACGAGAGGTGTAGACTTCATGGAGAGATGTTTTCAGAAGGTAAGTCTTGCAAACTAGTAATCTATGTGCTCTTCAATTAACGCTCGAATAATAATGCATATATCCTAATTGTCCATCTCGATGATTGAGGATAGTGTCTATGTATCTCAGTTTTGCGGTGGGAAGTTGGATTATCACAGTGAATAAGTGAAGCGTCTCTAGAAATAGTGACCAATGGGCGGTGCCCGTGAAACATAAGTATGCGGTTCAATGATCCATGCCGGACGAAAGATGTCGTTCGAGCCTGGACTACTGAATGATCCCTGCCGCTCAGATAATCTCTTGCGGGAGATCATTCGTATAATCGATACATCCAGATGTCAAGCTTGATGTAGATGCCTTTGTTTCCGTCCATGACATATTGTGAAGTAAATGCCGGACTGGTACTCGATTGGATTCAGAGTGAGTCGGTGGGCTGTGACTGATAGGAATGGTTTCCATATCGCGAAGCCTTGATACCGGGGTAGAGCGTGCAGAAGAGCCAGACATGAGAGTATCAATACTCAGACGATGGCGTGGTCCTCTAGCACTTGCGGGACGAACTATTAGGTGTGACGCTCTGCGCAAGAGAGGGGTTAAAGGAGGTGAAGGTAGTGCTCCCGTGCCAGAATCTGAATCCACAGATTGATGTCGACTGTGAATTTTCTGAGCAAGAGATTTATGCTCAAGTTGTACTGTCTCCTGCCGGGAGACAAATCCAGTCCCATGAATACCGAAGACGTGGACATGAGGCTCCAATTTGGTAAATGGTGTTACTGGAGTGGTCAGCCCTCCAGTAATATTTAATCGAGATGGCGTTGGCAGAGGAGGAAGAGGACGGCGCTTGCGCAAGGGCATGCCCTCAGAGCTTCTATTGCTGATCTTCATGTCTAACGTCTTAACAGGTTCGCAAATAGAAACCTATGATGAAAATGTCCTTATATATCCAACACAACAAGGGAAGGAATTTGAGGTACTTACTGAACGGCAGAAATTCGCAGATGATCTGCAGCGCTCGAATTCTTCGGCAATCCACTCTTGCACTGTAAGTTCATATCTAATTTTGCTTCTTGAAGGGCTGGCGGAATTGAGATTGTTATTATCTGCGATCAAGCTCGACATCGGCCTGGACAGCGGCTCTCTATAAATCGATCTACCGATTCCCCGCACCCTTACTCCAATATCATTTATTGTAGGACGTTCAGTGGTGCGTTCTCTCCAACAGATCCCAACCAGATCCCACAACTGGTCCTCCTGGGTAGTCCAATAGCCTCGTGGGGGTAACGCTGGTCTTTCTCCCTCAAGCACAGCAAACATTACTGCAGCGCCTGTGAGGAAATCTGCAAAAGGAGGTTGGCCAGTATATATCTGTAGATAATTCAGTATCTCAGATAAGTAGATCATACAGTTGGCATACCTCGAATATGGTACATCCAAGAGCATATATATCTGCGGGCAGTCGCTCCCTCTTTCCTGGGAATCGTGTCGGATTCATAAGTTCTGGGGCCAACCAACACATCGAACCTTGAAGAGCAGGAGAGGAGCTTAGGCGTTGAGACTGTGACTCTACAATCGATGAGAGTCCGAAATCTGCCAGACAGCAAACGAAGTCATCTTTAACCAGAATATTTGCCTGCTAATGATCAGAAATGTTCGGGAATTAGAGAAAATAAATATACCCCTTTGATATCTTTATGCGTGACCGGGGGGTCCAGTCCGTGAAGATACTGGATTCCTTCTACAACCTCGCAAACCTAGAGATAATTTAAGCGACGATAATGTAGCGTGCTGCCGCATTAAAAAAGAACCACATACCGATGCGAATCGATCATGATCTTTATTGTGTTTCAAATAAGACATGAGATCGCCGTGTTGCATCCAGGGCGAAACAAGACAAAAACGATTGCGAAATAGCACTTCTGTTGTCCCAAGGAATGGGAGTACATTGGGATGTCTCAGTTGTCGCCAAACAAGAGCTTCACTAGCAAATTTCTGTGATTGGTTCAGCCGTTGCAAGCCTTCCATGTGAGAACATGCATAATATACCTTGTGCTGTTCTTCCCGCGTATCTTGCGGGCTCGAAAACATGCGCAACACTTTCAAGCAGGCAGGCATTCCTCGAAATGAGCCTTTGTATATATCCTGAAAATAAAACATACGGAAGTCAGGTTAAGTAAGATTAGGAGAGATAGAAAAAAAGGCGATCTCGTACCGCAAAGCTTCCTCCAGATTCTGGGTATATCTGTTCACAGACTACATCTACTAGACAAAAAGAAGGGGGTAAAATAGACATCTTCGAAAGCTTCTCCAACCACCGAACCGCCCGCCTTCTGTGCATTGGGCCGAGAGATGCATCATCCAGCACCTATCTCCTTGTAAGCCATGAAAACGCTCTGACCAGAAAATGCCATACCAACTGAAGCAGCTGCGCCAAACAGATCCGTTGCGACGGGTTTCTAATTTGCTTAAGAATTTCGTCGAAGCTGCGCTCAGATACTAAAGCGTCTATGAGTTGACGCGTTGATGTCGGTTCAGGAGCCAAATGTGAAGGGGATGTACAGTGGACCTCCGAGCCAAATGGAGTTACGAAGACGAAAAAATCCACTTGCTCGACGTCTGTAGAACATTCAACTCGGTAGCCGTTTTCAAGTAGCGCATTAAGGGCGTATAAAAGGCGAGGCTTCGTCTTAAGAAGCTGGGCAATTTGAAGAACTGTCTGGCCGAGAGATAGGCTAGACATGCGTGAATACGTCAATAAAGCAATCGAGGGAAATACGAAAGGCGCACGTTTTGTCCACACGGATTAAATGATGCATTAGACCTAGCAGGCGACCATATAAGGCATGATGATCCTGAAATGAGACCTTTACTCTTTCGAGAAACGATATAGCGGCCTGCGCATCGTGATCGTTGAACATCACCGAATTTTGTATCGAATGAAAGGACTTCTGTGGACTATATGTAGGAAAGACAAAAACCTTCCCTTCAACGTATCATCTTTTAAACGTATCAGCTCGCGTTTAGTGCGAGGCATACATTGCAATTAATGTAATGGACAGACGCCTCACGCGCCTAAGGATTAGCCAGAACAGAGGATAGGGACCATTGAATGCACCTCAAGGACTCCCGCAGACACGCAAACGTGAAAGGATAACCATTTGCGCGTTGGGAGTTTCTCCGAGCTCCCAGCAGCCTGATGACTGGATATTGAATATTGGATGTCGAATCGATCAGTTGCGAATCGGAAATCCCTATCGACGTGATCGGCGGTAGCCATGGCTAAATCCTACGTTGGGGTATATATCCTTCGGAGACTTAGATATTTCATGCACTCAGCTGCACCACCTTGAACGAGGAAAATCCTAACTAGCATACTAGTCAGCATACATATTTAATTTAGCATCTCTCAGGTCCAATTCAACCCCAAAAGTACTCACTTCAAAATCCTATGCAGCCAAATCATGTCGAATCAGTTGAAACACGTGGATCCAACTTGTGCGAACGTCCATACTATAAGTAGTTTTCTCGGGATAGTAGGAAGGGTAAGCGTTTCAAACGAGCTGCGGTCAAACAATCTGGTTCTGGGTTGCAGCTCGAGCTAGAACCAGCAGTAGTCAGTGAAGAAATACTGGAACGATACATATATATCAAAAAAGTAGAGAAACCCAGACAAGTGCTTACAGTGCGCTTTGCATTGTTCAAGATTGTTCACTGCTTCATAGCTGCGATGTTGACATAGTCCGACACCCGGTCATCGTGTCCAATTTATGGGGAAGCATGACTTTCATATCAAAGAAGAAAGCGAACTGCTTCGTGGAATGGAGAAGTTGAGCATTGGATAACACTATGGATCTTCCGTGTTAGTAGTGATTATGCTTCATCAGCGTTTCCAAATTGTAGCCGAAGAGCCAAGATGCAGGTGATATTCGCACAAGGAATCATTCCTAGGAGTGTCACTATTTCAGGTATATCTTCGTTAGAATACGACTGCCACGCATTGACAAAATACGAGGTGATTATGTACACCGGTCTTCGGGAAATTATGAGAAATTCACTTAACAGCTTGCATAAGTATGGCCGAAATGAGATACAGGTCAGTCTTGAAACTGCCTCGTTCATGGCCACTATAGCACGTTTCACAGCCGAGTATGTTAAAGCACTCCTGAAAACTGCCTGCGGCATTGATGTGACATTTACCCAAGTCAGCACTCGGAGTATTGTCAGCGCAAAGGGTTTGTGAAGTTTAATCGCGCTATAGATAGTCGGAACAGGGATAAACTCGTGAGGTTGCGAGTTACGAAACCAGCACAGGAAGGGAAAACGCACAAGAATCTGGCGAATGACGGGTTGTCCTGTCTGAGTCTGCTCTGGCACCTACATCGGCAGCCCGCAAGTAGATACTTCATAGGAGAATGTAGCACCATTATTTATCATGGAATAAGCTTAGTACAGTGTAAGAGTAGTCCTTGGGACACGAGGGCTCCTTGAGACAACAGAACAAAAACATTGATATCCCTCCAATATGTTGCGCTACAGGTCCAAAATTTGGCATCTTAAGAGTACTACATAGTGTAAACATATATGCAAAATTTCAGAGCAATCGTGAGATGAACGTCCCGTTCACGGTTCAATCAAGAAACTAAGCAGAAAAGGCATCAAAAGTTGGTCAAAATCAACTTTTGTCACGTGTATTTTACTTAAATAGATGCATATACGGCAAATATGGCGTAGTTACTGATTTATACCCATATCATACTCCATTTTTATCCCTTACAGGTCGAAGATCAGAGGGAAATTGAAGATTTCAGATAGGTTGTAATCCGATCTGAGAGGAAGACGTGACAAGAGCTGTAACGACCGGGTAAAATGGAACACGCTGGATTTGCACATAGCGCAACCGTTGGACTGTCTGTCCCACTAATACATAGTTCATTACAGCTTATAGTGCCCGTTACTCTGGTGATGCAAGGCCGGGTCGGCCACACTAAGTCGTGACGGCTCCGCTTTACTGTCACAGGAGCAGTGGGGCCAAGTGTTGGAATAAGCAAACCCCGTGACATCCCAAACGCGATGCGCCCCCATCAAGTCGTGTTTCCTTCGCCTAGTCTCAAGCCTATCAGGAAAACAAGGAAAAATGGGTCTAGGTTTATATAGGCAGATTTACCTCGAGCTGAAAAATAATTGGTACCATAAGTACATTTAATGCACATCAATATTTAATGCTATATCTGACACAGTAGTGTTTGTGAAATTTGGAAGGAGAGTAAGTATTTTTTAAAA